>JAUESP010000284.1:47500-116607 GCA_030914335.1 Drosophila borborema | reverse complement strand
GAGAAGCAATAAGCGGCATTGGGGAAACTCAAGGAGAGCCTGACAACGGCGCCAGTACTGGCGTGCCCCGATTTTTCGACAAAGTTCGTCTTACAGACCGACGCCAGCGATTATGGCCTAGGCGCAGTCCTCACACAGAGTGTAGAGGGGCAGGAGCGGGTGAATCGCATACGCGAGTCGGAAATTGTCAAAGGCAGAGCTGAATTACTCGGCCACGAGAAGGAGTGCCTCGCTATCATCTGGGCAATTCGGAAGATGCGCTGCTACTTAGAGGGCTATCGTTTCGACGTCGTTACAGATCACCTGGCGTTGAAATGGCTCAACTCTATAGAGAGCCCAACTGGCAGGATCGCCAGGTGGGCGTTAGAGTTGCAGCAATAGCAATTCGACGTCCACTACCGCCGGGGAAACCTAAACGTCGTGGCGGACGCTCTTTCCCGACAGCCCATGGACACCTGTCAGCAAGCGGTGGAGGTCGATGCCCCTTGCAGATGGATGGCGAAGATGGCCGAGCGAATCAACAAGGAGCCAGAGAAATTTAGCGACTATGTCGAACAGAACGGGCGGCTTTACAGGAATTTGGGATATCGGATAGATGAGGAGGACTATATCCCTTGGAAGCTGTGCGTCCCCGAAAGCCAACGAGGTCGGGTTCTGAAAGAGTGCCACGACGCTCCCACTGCAGGGGTGAGGAAAACAGCGTCGAGACTGGCACAGAGATACTACTGGCCGGGAATGTTCCGCGATGCTGCCAGATACGTGAAACGATGCGAACTGTGCCAGAAGTTCAAAAGCGACCAGCGGAGACCGGCAGGGCGAATGCTAACCCGACAAGTGGCGGAACCCATGGCGGTCCTGTGCGCTGACTTCGTGGGACCCCTACCTCGCTCGAAACGCGGAAACACAACGTTGCTGGTGTTCCACGACAAGCAGAAGTTTCCGTTCGTTCATGGAGTCTCTAGGCGTAGTTCTTCAGTTCACTGCACCGTATTCGCCGCAAGAAAATCCCACGGAAAGGACTAACCGGACCGTAAAGACCATAATAGCGCAATACATCGAGGGCCATCAGAACTCGTGGGACGAGTTACTACCCGAGATAACGCTAGCGGTTAACTCCAGTGTGGCGGATTCTACTGGGTTCACACCTTCGTTCTTGATGATGGGACGCGAGCCGCGCTTACCCGCCGCGCTGTACGACGAGGTCACACCAGGCTCCGCAACCAGGGAAACCGATCCGAAGAGTAAGGGTGACAGACTGAAGGAGGTTTTCGAGGTGGTCCGCGACAATTTGCAGCGTGCCTCAAAGGATCAGGGGCGCTACTATAACTTGCGCCATCGCGACTGGAGGCCGAAGTTGGGGTCGGTGGTGCTGCTTCGGCGTCATCAGTTGTCAAATGCCGCGGAGGGCTTTGCAGCAAAGCTGGCGCCGAAATTCGACGGTCCGTATACGGTCGTCAAATTCAAGTCCCCAAATGTCGTGTTGTTAACTAAGACAGGCGAGCGCAAGAGAAAGGTGGCCAATATCGCACAGCTGAAACCATTCCATCAAGGCGAGGAGGAAGAAAATAAAATGGCCGCAGACGGGGGCAAGGAAGTGGCCGTGGGGGAGCATTCGATGATGCCAGCCGCACCGCATTTCGAATAATAACCCATCCCAGTAGAACCCCACTGACAATAACACTAACCAGTAGTTAGACGGCCGCAGTCGGTCAACCTTAATGATCAGAGCAATAGTAATAAGATTACGTTCATCCACAGGTATGAGAGCTATGGAGGATGAGCCCATAGTGATTAGCAGCGACGAAGAGGTGCCGTTTACCGACGCCGAAGGAGAAGAGTCGCCCCGAGGATCGGCCCGGGTGGAGGACGTAGATAGCGACGAGACGGAACCCTTCCCCAACGGAGGGGCGCGGGAACGGCCACGAGACCCCAGATATGGCCGTGACTATTATCGCCCGAGGGGAGAGAGGACCAACGCCCACCGTCCACACACGGTTCATAGGTCGTCCACGGGCATAGCGGTGAGGCTACAGGACAAAGTGATGATAATGCGGGTGGACTACACCACGATGTTCATCCAAGTGCCAGGATGCCGCAGCTCGCCTCCTTACGTCGAGGAACCGCCTTCCCCCCCACGGCGCCCGGACGCTTCGGAATCGGATGTGGCAGCCAACCCCGAAGACGAGAGGTCGCGGGGGTGGGCGACCCCGACGCCATGGACAGCAAGTGAAGAAGAGGGGGCTCCGACCGCCGAATCGACGGAGCGACCCGCACCGAGGGAACATAGCCGCGACTCGAACCCCAGGTCCGACGTCGGAGCACGGAGGGGACAAGGAGCGGAAACAGCCGACGAGGGAGTGGGAAGGCACGATCGGGAGCAAGGCAGCCCGGGCCCGCTGCGCGGAGGGGGCGACGGTAAAGAGTATTGTACCTCCGGCACCGGACCCACCCCAACGACGGCGGCGTGGGAGTATGGCAAAGACAAGTTGACGGGCGCGATGAGACGCTCCGGGTCATCGCAGGCCAAGCATGGCACAGACGGCATCGCTCGATTCGAGGCAGCGTCGAGTAGCGAGGATGAACAGCCAGACACCCTGTTCCGCCGCCGCTTCCAGACGACGGCAACCAAAGATCACAGCGTCGAGCCACAAGCTGCACTCACCGGTCGCCCAACGGGGTCCGCCGAAGGCCAGAGCTTCCCCGACAAGCCTACACCAAGCAAGGCAGTTCGACGGGACGCAGACGACGGCACCCTAGGCGTCGAGGCCGCCCAGTCGCCCGCACGGAAAGCACATCGCCCGCACCGGATCACAGGCGCCGAAGAACGGAGCCAACCCCCAACCATCGACGAGACGGCTATACAAAGGCTAAGCCGAGGATGGAGGATTCGCCGACGAGCCAGAACAGCGAGGAAAGGAAACTCCTGGCAGATTTGGCCGACGTGCTGGACGGCTGGGGGCCTGATCTCGCGGAGGCGTTTTCCGGGGAGTCGACGCCAGACTTGCTTCCCCTGATCCCCGTTAATTGGCGGATTCTTCCGCCCACCATGGTCCTAAACGCTAGCACGATCCCACCAACTACAAGCGGAGATCGCGTTACGGAAGCCTCGCCCGACCCGAACCCGCTTCCGAGCCATGACGGAGAACGGCTTAGTGAACGTGACCATGGCGACTCACGGAAGGGTAGTAATCTCTCTTGTAAGTAAGGGGGGGGGGGGGGGGGGGGGGGGGGGGGGGGGGGGGGGGGGGGGTGTAAGGCGGCTCATAGGGCGAACCGCCTCACATTCATTTGTAGTACGTAGGAATGGATAGTTTGTTAGTATTTAAGATCATTTGTAGTATGTAAGATTTAGTAGTGTGTAGGTACCTTTGTTAGTATTTAAGATAAATTGTAGTATGTAAGAATTGAATTCAGAACATAGCACAATAATTCTATAAGAGAGACAAAGAAACATTGTTTACCCTTTTTATTCTTTAGTTCATTAGCATGTAAGAAATCGCTGTTTAGCATGTAAGGATTTGATATTTGAATTTGCTAGATTAGCGCGCGCAGTGTCGAGGATCGGCAATGCAACCCTGGTGTGGTGGCATTGCCGATAAAATGAAGAGCGGCACTTCGAAGGCCTGGCTCAAGAGTAGAGCCAGTCAGTCACTGAAAGCGCGCCGGGCTGAACAGATTAATAACGCTAAGTGTAACTAAAAGTTAAAGAAACAAAAGAAACTGCCAAGAAGGCAAGAATAAATAAGAAGTGAAGCAAAAAGGAGAAAAGACGTGAGTTATTATTTCCACTTGACGTTAATTTCGTAGACGCTAGAATTTCACACCCCTCCCCCCCCCCGTAATGCTACCATCCCTTTTCCGTTATAACTAATTCGGCAGTTCGGAACGGGGCCATCGCCCGTTCGCCACGCGGACAAATCCCTGGCCGTAAAAGGCGCTGTGCCTCGAGAGAACACCGGCGTCAACGCCTGGCTGTTCCTCGGCCGGCGACTCTGCCTCAGTAGTATCCCAATAACTGTCCGAGCAGTTCTGTAGCGTGGCCATCGCCCGTTCGCCACGCGGACAAATCCCTGGCCGTAAAAGGTGCAGTGCCTCGAGTGAACACCGGCGGCAACGCCTTGGCTGTTCCTCGGCCCTAATCGTGTGCGTTACTCGTAACTCTCCCCTTCCTCTTAACCGATGTCCCTTAACTAAACAAATATTTTGTAAGTGAGCCCTGGGCAGACTGAGCCTGCACCTCGGCCAGATTTGTAACCTTACATGCCAAAAAATCGGGCTTTCCGTCCACAGTGCAGTGCACTATGGGTAAAAATCCCGAAATTTTGGCATTGTAAGGTTGTGTTTCGGACTACTTGGTTAGCTGGGGTACATACTCAGTCTACCAGGGCTCCTCACAAGTTATTTATATTTTCTTGTTAAGGCAGGACTCTAGGGGGAAGAAAGGTGAGAGGTGACACGACTGGAGTTGGGGTGGCAGAGCCACTGGCCGAGGGGAGTCCAAGCGTTGCCGCCGGCTTCCACCTCATGCGCGGTAGCTTTTAGAGTGCCGGAGGTTTAATCCGCCCGGCGAACGGGCCGAAGCCACGCTCTGAAATTGCCTTTTATTAGTCTACTGGGATAAGCGACAGGCCAAGCCGTGCCGCGCTAATGTTATTACCGGGTTAATGCTACACTACTGCCCAAAGACCCGCATGCAATATAAAACCCACACGTATTTTCCTTTTCACTCTTGCGGCGTTTATTTGTCGCGCACGTGGTCGCGCCTTTTCTTGTCTCGAACGTTCTCCTCGAATTACACCCGATCGCGCCGGCGGTTTACCATCTTCCCCCACTCTCTCGCTTCGCACGCACAACTCTCGTCGCTATCGGCAATGCAACTCTGCGCGGGAGCTTTCACCACGCAGGGTCGCATCGCCGATCACGGAGCTTTGCGCGCGCTCGACTTACCTATTTGACTTAAAACTAACCATTTCCTAATGTATCAGTAAAATGTAATAAAATAAAAACTAACAATACCCCACGATGTATAAACTTCAAACTGATGCGCCTTCATGGCCTTTTAACTTAAAACTAACATAATTTCAGAATGTATCAATTGGAAGCTAACAAGAATGTGATAATACAAAACTAACAATAATCCACGATGTATTAACTTTAAACTGATGCGCCTTCATGGCCTTTTAACTTAAAACTAACATAATTTCAGAATGTATCAATTAAAAGCTAACCAAAAATGTGAGGTGGCTCGGGGCCGCCTCACACCCCCCCCCCCCCCCCTTACTTCACGAGGGAGATTCCGCCCCCGGATGGTCGAGATGTGTCGGCTCTGCGCGTCCTCCTTCGTTGTCTCCCCAGTGACATTGTCCAATTCTGCGGGTTCATGTGGGAAAAATTGGCCACTCTCCTCTTATTGGCTGGCCTCGATAGGCCAACTTTCCCCACGCTGACGTAGTGAATGCGGTGCCATCTCGCCCATCCGTCACCATCGGGATCTGCCAGTAGGCGCTTGTCAAATCTAACGTAGATACGAGCCAAGCGTGCCGCAACTTCTCCAGGATATGGTCGATCCTCGCAGCGTGGTAGGCATCTGGAGTTGAGTGGGCGTTGAGCAAACTCTGATTGGGGGGTTTGTTACCCCGCATCTTGATGCTATGCTCCGCTGTATGTGAGATTCCTTCGGGGCCTTCGGACAAAGCCGACTCCGTTTCCAAGAACTCTTTCAACTCGACCTCCAGTTCGTCGGGCCATTCCTTGCCATTGCTAGAGGACTCCTCATCCTCTTCTCCCTCTGCTTCAGAACTTTCGCTCCCCGTTGGGCATCCTCCAGTCTCATTTGATGCCTCCCTCCTTCCGTCGCTTCCTGATTTCTTATGATCCGTCGGCGTGTTCACACCTGACGCGTCTGGCGTGTTGGCCTGCGCGACTTCTCCGGCACTCCTCGCTTGGGGTCGCTTGTCGAGCGAGCAAATCCTGGCCGTTAAGCCGGCTGCCGTCTCTCGACATATTGTTGACTCTTAACTATTCTCCTTGGGAGCCGCGCCCACACTCGATGCGCCCTGCGCATCGATCGTTAATCCTACGTCCGTTACCACCTCTTCTCCTAGATTATTAACTTCATCTGCCTCCGGGTGCCCCCTCGGCTCCCTCTTTACCCCTGGTTCCAGCCGCTTGCCTCTTTGAGCTACGTGTCGAGCGAGCGAACCCTGATCATTAAGCTGGCTGCTCTCTTTCGACACGCCTTGCTCCCGCAGCAGTGACGTTCCTCCCGTTGATTCCTCTATCGTTCGCATCATTCGGCTCTCGGTACCGCAGTGCACCGCTGTCCTCTTTCCGGCGATAACTGTGCACAAGCGGCATTGGGGAAGCAAGAAGCGGCATTGGGGAAACTCAAGGAGAGCCTGACAACGGCGCCAGTACTGGCGTGCCCCGATTTTTCGACAAAGTTCGTCTTACAGACCGACGCCAGCGATTACGGCCTAGGCGCAGTCCTCACACAGAGTGTAGAGGGGCAGGAGCGGGTGATCGCATACGCGAGTCGGAAATTGTCAAAGGCAGAGCTGAATTACTCGGCCACGGAGAAGGAGTGCCTCGCTATCATCTGGGCAATTCGGAAGATGCGCTGCTACTTAGAGGGCTATCGTTTCGACGTCGTTACAGATCACCTGGCGTTGAAATGGCTCAACTCTATAGAGAGCCCAACTGGCAGGATCGCCAGGTGGGCGTTAGAGTTGCAGCAATACCAATTCGACGTCCACTACCGCCGGGGAAACCTAAACGTCGTGGCGGACGCTCTTTCCCGACAGCCCATGGACACCTGTCAGCAAGCGGTGGAGGTCGATGCCCCTTGCAGATGGATGGCGAAGATGGCCGAGCGAATCAACAAGGAGCCAGAGAAATTTAGCGACTATGTCGAACAGAACGGGCGGCTTTACAGGAATTTGGGATATCGGATAGATGAGGAGGACTATATCCCTTGGAAGCTGTGCGTCCCCGAAAGCCAACGAGGTCGGGTTCTGAAAGAGTGCCACGACGCTCCCACTGCAGGCCACCGAGGGGTGAGGAAAACAGCGTCGAGACTGGCACAGAGATACTACTGGCCGGGAATGTTCCGCGATGCTGCCAGATACGTGAAACGATGCGAACTGTGCCAGAAGTTCAAAAGCGACCAGCGGAGACCGGCAGGGCGAATGCTAACCCGACAAGTGGCGGAACCCATGGCGGTCCTGTGCGCTGACTTCGTGGGACCCCTACCTCGCTCGAAACGCGGAAACACAACGTTGCTGGTGTTCCACGACAAGCAGAAGTTTCCGTTCGTTCATGGAGTCTCTAGGCGTAGTTCTTCAGTTCACTGCACCGTATTCGCCGCAAGAAAATCCCACGGAAAGGACTAACCGGACCGTAAAGACCATAATAGCGCAATACATCGAGGGCCATCAGAACTCGTGGGACGAGTTACTACCCGAGATAACGCTAGCGGTTAACTCCAGTGTGGCGGATTCTACTGGGTTCACACCTTCGTTCTTGATGATGGGACGCGAGCCGCGCTTACCCGCCGCGCTGTACGACGAGGTCACACCAGGCTCCGCAACCAGGGAACCGATCCGAAGAGTAAGGGTGACAGACTGAAGGAGGTTTTCGAGGTGGTCCGCGACAATTTGCAGCGTGCCTCAAAGGATCAGGGGCGCTACTATAACTTGCGCCATCGCGACTGGAGGCCGAAGTTGGGGTCGGTGGTGCTGCTTCGGCGTCATCAGTTGTCAAATGCCGCGGAGGCTTTGCAGCAAAGCTGGCGCCGAAATTCGACGGTCCGTATACGGTCGTCAAATTCAAGTCCCCAAATGTCGTGTTGTTAACTAAGACAGGCGAGCGCAAGAGAAAGGTGGCCAATATCGCACAGCTGAAACCATTCCATCAAGGCGAGGAGGAAGAAAATAAAATGGCCGCAGACGGGGGCAAGGAAGTGGCCGTGGGGGAGCATTCGATGATGCCAGCCGCACCGCATTTCGAATAATAACCCATCCCAGTAGAACCCCACTGACAATAACACTAACCAGTAGTTAGACGGCCGCAGTCGGTCAACCTTAATGATCAGAGCAATAGTAATAAGATTACGTTCATCCACAGGTATGAGAGCTATGGAGGAAGAGCCCATAGTGATTAGCAGCGACGAAGAGGTGCCGTTTACCGACGCCGAAGGAGAAGAGTCGCCCCGAGGATCGGCCCGGGTGGAGGACGTAGATAGCGACGAGACGGAACCCTTCCCCAACGGAGGGGCGCGGGAACGGCCACGAGACCCCAGATATGGCCGTGACTATTATCGCCCGAGGGGAGGGAGGACCAACGCCCACCGTCCACACACGGTTCATAGGTCGTCCACGGGCATAGCGGTGAGGCTACAGGACAAAGTGATGATAATGCGGGTGGACTACACCACGATGTTCATCCAAGTGCCAGGATGCCGCAGCTCGCCTCCTTACGTCGAGGAACCGCCTTCCCCCCCACGGCGCCCGGACGCTTCGGAATCGGATGTGGCAGCCAACCCCGAAGACGAGAGGTCGCGGGGGTGGGCGACCCCGACGCCATGGACAGCAAGTGAAGAAGAGGGGGCTCCGACCGCCGAATCGACGGAGCGACCCGCACCGAGGGAACATAGCCGCGACTCGAACCCCAGGTCCGACGTCGGAGCACGGAGGGGACAAGGAGCGGAAACAGCCGACGAGGGAGTGGGAAGGCACGATCGGGAGCAAGGCAACCCGGGCCCGCTGCGCGGAGGGGGCGACGGTAAAGAGTATTGTACCTCCGGCACCGGACCCACCCCAACGACGGCGGCGTGGGAGTATGGCAAAGACAAGTTGACGGGCGCGAGGAGACGCTCCGGGTCATCGCAGGCCAAGCATGGCACAGACGGCATCGCTCGATTCGAGGCAGCGTCGAGTAGCGAGGATGAACAGCCAGACACCCTGTTCCGCCGCCGCTTCCAGACGACGGCAACCAAAGATCACAGCGTCGAGCCACAAGCTGCACTCACCGGTCGCCCAACGGGGTCCGCCGAAGGCCAGAGCTTCCCCGACAAGCCTACACCAAAGCAAGGCAGTTCGACGGGACGCAGACGACGGCACCCTAGGCGTCGAGGCCGCCCAGTCGCCCGCACGGAAAGCACATCGCCCGCACCGGATCACAGGCGCCGAAGAACGGAGCCAACCCCCAACCATCGACGAGACGGCTATACAAAGGCTAAGCCGAGGATGGAGGATTCGCCGACGAGCCAGAACAGCGAGGAAAGGAAACTCCTGGCAGATTTGGCCGACGTGCTGGACGGCTGGGGGCCTGATCTCGCGGAGGCGTTTTCCGGGGAGTCGACGCCAGACTTGCTTCCCCTGATCCCCGTTAATTGGCGGATTCTTCCGCCCACCATGGTCCTAAACGCTAGCACGATCCACCAACTACAAGCGGAGATCGCGTTACGGAAGCCTCGCCCGACCCGAACCCGCTTCCGAGCCATGACGGAGAACGGCTTAGTGAACGTGACCATGGCGACTCACGGAAGGGTAGTAATCTCTCTTGTAAGTAAGGGGGGGGGGGGGGGGGGGGGGGGGGGGGTTGTAAGGCGGCTCATAGGGCGAACCGCCTCACATTCATTTGTAGTACGTAGGAATTGGATAGTTTGTTAGTATTTAAGATCATTTGTAGTATGTAAGATTTAGTAGTGTGTAGGTACCTTTGTTAGTATTTAAGATAAATATGAATTCAGAACATAGCACAATAATTCTATAAGAGAGACAAAGAAACATTGTTTACCCTTTTTATTCTTTAGTTCATTAGCATGTAAGAAATCGCTGTTTAGCATGTAAGGATTTGATATTTGAATTTGCTAGATTAGCGCGCGCAGTGTCGAGGATCGGCAATGCAACCCTGGTGTGGTGGCATTGCCGATAAAATGAAGAGCGGCACTTCGAAGGCCTGGCTCAAGAGTAGAGCCAGTCAGTCACTGAAAGCGCGCCGGGCTGAACAGATTAATAACGCTAAGTGTAACTAAAAGTTAAAGAAACAAAAGAAACTGCCAAGAAGGCAAGAATAAATAAGAAGTGAAGCAAAAAGGAGAAAAGACGTGAGTTATTATTTCCACTTGACGTTAATTTCGTAGACGCTAGAATTTCACACCCCTCCCCCCCCGTAATGCTACCATCCCTTTTCCGTTATAACTAATTCGGCAGTTCGGAACGGGGCCATCGCCCGTTCGCCACGCGGACAAATCCCTGGCCGTAAAAGGCGCTGTGCCTCGAGAGAACACCGGCGTCAACGCCTGGCTGTTCCTCGGCCGGCGACTCTGCCTCAGTAGTATCCCAATAACTGTCCGAGCAGTTCTGTAGCGTGGCCATCGCCCGTTCGCCACGCGGACAAATCCCTGGCCGTAAAAGGTGCAGTGCCTCGAGTGAACACCGGCGGTAACGCCTTGGCTGTTCCTCGGCCCGCGCCTCTGCTCTAATCGTGTGCGTTACTCGTAACTCTCCCCTTCCTCTTAACCGATGTCCCTTAACTAAACAAATATTTTGTAAGTGAGCCCTGGGCAGACTGAGCCTGCACCTCGGCCAGATTTGTAACCTTACATGCCAAAAAATCGGGCTTTCCGTCCACAGTGCAGTGCACTATGGGTAAAAATCCCGAAATTTTGGCATTGTAAGGTTGTGTTTCGGACTACTTGGTTAGCTGGGGTACATACTCAGTCTACCAGGGCTCCTCACAAGTTATTTATATTTTCTTGTTAAGGCAGGACTCTAGGGGGAAGAAAGGTGAGAGGTGACACGACTGGAGTTGGGGTGGCAGAGCCACTGGCCGAGGGGAGTCCAAGCGTTGCCGCCGGCTTCCACCTCATGCGCGGTAGCTTTTAGAGTGCCGGAGGTTTAATCCGCCCGGCGAACGGGCCGAAGCCACGCTCTGAAATTGCCTTTTATTAGTCTACTGGGATAAGCGACAGGCCAAGCCGTGCCGCGCTAATGTTATTACCGGGTTAATGCAACACTACTGCCCAAAGACCCGCATGCAATATAAAACCCACACGTATTTTCCTTTTCACTCTTGCGGCGTTTATTTGTCGCGCACGTGGTCGCGCCTTTTCTTGTCTCGAACGTTCTCCTCGAATTACACCCGATCGCGCCGGCGGTTTACCATCTTCCCCCACTCTCTCGCTTCGCACGCACAACTCTCGTCGCTATCGGCAATGCAACTCTGCGCGGGAGCTTTCACCACGCAGGGTCGCATCGCCGATCACGGAGCTTTGCGCGCGCTCGACTTACCTATTTGACTTAAAACTAACCAATTTCCTAATGTATCAGTAAAAATGTAATAAAATAAAAACTAACAATACCCCACGATGTATAAACTTCAAACTGATGCGCCTTCATGGCCTTTTAACTTAAAACTAACATAATTTCAGAATGTATCAATTGGAAGCTAACAAGAATGTGATAATACAAAACTAACAATAATCCACGATGTATTAACTTTAAACTAATGCGCCTTCATGGCCTTTTAACTTAAAACTAACATAATTTCAGAATGTATCAATTAAAAGCTAACCAAAAATGTGAGGTGGCTCGGGGCCGCCTCACACCCCCCCCCCCCCCCCCCCCCCCCTTACTTCACGAGGGAGATTCCGCCCCCGGATGGTCGAGATGTGTCGGCTCTGCGCGTCCTCCTTCGTTGTCTCCCCAGTGACATTGTCCAATTCTGCGGGTTCATGTGGGAAAAATTGGCCACTCTCCTCTTATTGGCTGGCCTCGATAGGCCAACTTTCCCCACGCTGACGTAGTGAATGCGGTGCCATCTCGCCCATCCGTCACCATCGGGATCTGCCAGTAGGCGCTTGTCAAATCTAACGTAGATACGAGCCAAGCGTGCCGCAACTTCTCCAGGATATGGTCGATCCTCGCAGCGTGGTAGGCATCTGGAGTTGAGTGGGCGTTGAGCAAACTCTGATTGGGGGGTTTGTTACCCCGCATCTTGATGCTATGCTCCGCTGTATGTGAGATTCCTTCGGGGCCTTCGGACAAAGCCGACTCCGTTTCCAAGAACTCTTTCAACTCGACCTCCAGTTCGTCGGGCCATTCCTTGCCATTGCTAGAGGACTCCTCATCCTCTTCTCCCTCTGCTTCAGAACTTTCGCTCCCCGTTGGGCATCCTCCAGTCTCATTTGATGCCTCCCTCCTTCCGTCGCTTCCTGATTTCTTATGATCCGTCGGCGTGTTCACACCTGACGCGTCTGGCGTGTTGGCCTGCGCGACTTCTCCGGCACTCCTCGCTTGGGTCGCTTGTCGAGCGAGCAAATCCTGGCCGTTAAGCCGGCTGCCGTCTCTCGACATATTGTTGACTCTTAACTATTCTCCTTGGGAGCCGCGCCCACACTCGATGCGCCCTGCGCATCGATCGTTAATCCTACGTCCGTTACCACCTCTTCTCCTAGATTATTAACTTCATCTGCCTCCGGGTGCCCCCTCGGCTCCCTCTTTACCCCTGGTTCCAGCCGCTTGCCTCTTTGAGCTACGTGTCGAGCGAGCGAACCCTGATCATTAAGCTGGCTGCTCTCTTTCGACACGCCTTGCTCCCGCAGCAGTGACGTTCCTCCCGTTGATTCCTCTATCGTTCGCATCATTCGGCTCTCGGTACCGCAGTGCACCGCTGTCCTCTTTCCGGCGATAACTGTGCACACCCCCGTCGTCTTCCACACGTCTCGCGATGACCCGTTGGCCAACCGGCCCTCTGGCCCACCATACACACTACGAAAAAAAATTTGTAAAAAAAACGCACACTGTCATATCACTCTGGGTGCTCTTGCATGTATATTCATGCAAATATGCGTCTGCACTCTCCCCTCGTTTTCAACGTCTCGCCTTCTCTTTTCACCAGTCTGTTGATTGTCTTTGCCTGTTCTTTCTCACTGTTTCGTTGATAATTTTTGGCCTCTGGCCCACTGTGTCACACTTTTAATAAACGCGATCTCCGCTTCGCGCTGTTGTTCGCCTTTTCGACTGCGCAGCGCTAGCGGGACTTTCGCGCGGTTTTGGTGCGATTTCCGAGCGACTTTCGCGTAACGGGCACCGACGCGAAGACGAAGGGTGTGCGCGGGTGCGTCTACTCGCGACGGCCGCTGCGTTTACGTACGCACACACATATATATGCGAGCGAGCATACATACATATATGTATGTATATATATATATATATATATATATATATATATGTATATATGTATACATACACGCATCTGTGTATATGCATATACGTGTATAGCCGCCTCTGCTTATGCGCGCACATACACATACATGTATATACCTACTCCTCCTCTCTCTTGGGCAGCCTCGCAGTTCTTTACGCCGCGCTCCTCTGACCCCGGGTCCCTGCTCGGGCGCCACTTGTAAGGTTGTGTTTCGGACTACTTGGTTAGCTGGGGTACATACTCAGTCTACCAGGGCTCCTCACAAGTTATTTATATTTTCTTGTTAAGGCGGGACTCTAGGGGAGAAGAAAGGTGAGAGGTGACACGACTGGAGTTGGGGTGGCAGAGCCACTGGCCGAGGGGAGTCCAAGCGTTGCCGCCGGCTTCCACCTCATGCGCGGTAGCTTTTAGAGTGACGGAGGTTTAATCCGCCCGGCGAACGGGCCGAAGCCACGCTCTGAAATTGCCTTTTATTAGTCTACTGGGATAAGCGACAGGCCAAGCCGTGCCGCGCTCTTGTTATTACCGGGTTAATGCTACACTACTGCCCAAAGACCCGCATGCAATATAAAACCCACACGTATTTTCCTTTTCAGTCTTGCGGCGTTTATTTGTCGCGCACGTGGTCGCGCCTTTTCTTGTCTCGAACGTTCTCCTCGAATTACACCCGATCGCGCCGGCGGTTTACCATCGTCCCCCACGCTCTCGCTTCGCACGCACAACTCTCGTCGCTATCGGCAATGCAACTCTGCGCGGGAGCTTTCACCACGCAGGGTCGCATCGCCGATCACGGAGCTTTGCGCGCGCTCGACTTACCTATTTGACTTAAAACTAACCAATTTCATAATGTATCAGTAAAAATGTAATAAAATAAAAACTAACAATACCCCACAATGTATAAACTTCAAACTGATGCGCCTTCATGGCCTTTTAACTTAAAACTAACATAATTTCAGAATGTATCAATTGGAAGCTAACAAGAATGTGATAATACAAAACTAACAATAATCCACGATGTATTAACTTTAAACTGATGCGCCTTCATGGCCTTTTAACTTAAAACTAACATAATTTCAGAATGTATCAATTAAAAGCTAACCAAAAATGTGAGGTGGCTCGGGGCCGCCTCACAGCATAAATGCAAATTTTTGTTTGTTTAGTATACGCCTACTGGTTTATTTTTCTCATTTATAATACTCCAGTAGACATTAAAACAATTTTTATAAAAATTTCAAGACATCCATTAAAGTTTTGAGCTTCGTCAGAGTTGCGTGGTAAATCGAAAAAAGCGCTTGATATCATTCTCGACTTTCAACGTGAATATATCTTTGTAGGTTGCAATAGTGGAAAAGTTTTGTTATGGAAAAATATCAGGGTGGTATTTAAATGAGATTCTTAAAATTTATTGTGTTGTTCTGTGATTTATTGTTCAATTGTGCAACATGTTGCTGTATGAATTTTGTGCGAATACACTTGACTGCGGTGGTGTTTAGTTTAGTATTAAATACTCTGTTCCCAAAGGGAAAAAGAGTATTTTGGGTTTGTGCAATGTCCGTCTTGCTGTTCGTCCGTCTGTCCGTATGAACGCAATATTAAAGCTAGATATTTTAAATTGTAAACATGTACTCATATATGCTCCCGAATTATAAAGTGTGCAAATTTTCCCGATCTGCTCACTAGGGGCGTGGCAAATGGGAAAACTCTTGCGCCCATAGGCAAGTAATCATACTAGATGATGAGCTAGAGAGTTGCAATTTTGTATGTATACTCGGGCTGACAACCCAAGATCAATAAACTATGGTAGATATATCTACGCCCATAGGGAGCATGGCAAACCGCAAAAGCTTATATCTCCTACAGTTTTAGAGCTAGAAGCTTGAAAATCGTTCTGTTACTAATATCTTCCTCTATCGGTGACCCAAAAATGATTTTTCAGTCTATTTGGGGGTGTGGCATATCGAAAAATACCCTGTAATTTTTGAATTTTTGAAATGTAAGCAACCAAATTTTTGCAGTCATGTTAGCCTCGGCTCTTTCTAATTATGCGTCTACGCCCACTGGGCCCTTGGCAAATCGGCAAAGAAGTTTGTTGTATCCGACTGCATAATTCATGCATATAATAGCTTAGTAGTAATTGCTAAGATGGCAGAAAGCATTTTAACATAAATATATTAATATTAATGAATTTAAACAAGTAAGAACGTTGCGGTGAGGCGCAACTAACTGCGAAATACTTTGTTCCCATAGGTGCATCTTATTTATTTAATAATCATTTAATTAACTAAATATTTCGGCAATTAGAAAACGTACGTTTTTCCTACACATACATACAGACTTACACATGTACACGCTATAGGTGTATACACACAATTTTCTATGTATGCATACAAAAGTTTGCATGCCAGAATATTCTAAGAATTGTGACTGAATTGGGAATTTTTCGATCGTTACTTTAGTTTTGTCAAAAGACGCTCTAGCAGTACCAGGAAACTGTCTCCTCCTTCCCAACACAAATTTTCGTCGGTCGACATGCTATGCAATTGACAGTATTATGCGCTGTTATTAGCATAACTCCAACTCCAGTTCTCCTACTGGTTCGTAATCGGGGATTATTCTTCCTACTTTTCTCTGCTATACACTTAACTACATTTAACTACGAAGAAAAAAGACACAGTTTTTGTCACTCAATAAAGTCGAGAAAATACAACCACGACTTTGTATTTGTCATATGGCCGCCACTACAACAATACTAATTTAATACGATTTCGGTTTTTGTCAGATTTTGGATTCCGGTCCCCAATTCAACCCCACACCCCCCAATGTGTAAAAAATCTATTTCAAATACTATAGACATACAGTTTGGTTTGGCATATAGATATGAATATCATGATCATAATCTGAAAGTTTGATTACAATTGTAATTACAATTACAATTCAATTTTTGTGCGCTGCTGACTTGTGTCTGTGTACACAGACATATGTAAATATGTACATGTACATAAATATGAGGGGCATAAAGAGCTGTTGCTCCAAATTAATGCAAAATTGGTTTATTTAAACATTCAGTGCATCTCAATTGAATAAATTTAACTTTTTAGAGTCTAAAGTTCTAAAAAGTTATATATTTTAGTACTTTTTAAGTTATAAATTGAAATAAATAATAACATATTCACCCGTAATGGCGAATTTTAAGGTCTGTACATTTAATGTAACGATTTTAACATATACATATTTTCAAGAAATCTTCAAAATAAGAAATCTTTAGCCGGAATGCCCGGCTTGAAGAAGAAATTTAGCATATTCAAACAACAAAAATATTACATACCTTAACATTTATATTTGATGTTGCTGGCAATTGCGATATAATCAACTGATCAGTAATGCATTCTGTGATTAGCAACCCATTAACGCTTAAACAGTACTTCAAAGGTTTATATAACGCATTCTCATTAATACATTTAATAGAGAATACCGTTTTTATGGCTTCACCGTCAAGTGGGGTTACGTAACAAGTGGTGTGTACAGGACCAATATTTCTTTCAAGACGTAAACTGGATGATCCCTGGTACGTTGATGATGGTTTATATCTATGAATTGCTTCCATATTTAAGTATACTACAATAGACACTTTTTTTGAAACATAATAAAGAAGCCTTTTAGATGAGCCCACTAATTTTTGATCGACAGTCCACGTCCACTTAGTAATTTTTAACGCTTTGCATGAGAGACAATGGGCTTTAAGGTGAATATGAGAGTTAGTGAAAAATCGGTTTCCCTTGCAATTTGTCACGCACTTGATAATTATATCAATATAAAGCCTGGGATAAGATGAAAATAATATAGTTTGCATAGCAACCGAAGACTGAAGACGATCGAATGTGGAGCGTATATTTAAGATAAACCGCATTGACTGGTCGCCTTGTTGTGTAAACGGTGGAATTGTAAAGACAGGATCTAAAATTAATTGTTATGCTTACCAATGTCATTACTATAAGGATTTCAAAAAGACATACCTTTCCCCATTTTAAATTTGCAGCTTTTTTTTATGTTTATTGTGGAATCACAAAACCATTCGAATAAAAGCAGCTGTTTAGCATTTTTGGGTAATGAAAGGTCACGGCTGTAGCTGCCATCAATGGTAATAGCATTACCCGTAAACACCTTTCGTGACGGTCCTCCACGTATGATAGCATGTAATCGTTGAGGAGCAAGGGCAATGTAACACTAGAA
The DNA here is from genome assembly GCA_030914335.1 of Drosophila borborema. NCBI lineage: Eukaryota > Metazoa > Arthropoda > Insecta > Diptera > Drosophilidae > Drosophila > Drosophila borborema. The sequence goes on along the minus strand of JAUESP010000284.1, from coordinate 99,165 downwards.
TATAAAGGATTAATTATTTACCTATGCGTATATTAGTCAGCTTACTCTTGCTACGAGGGGCGCACGACGTCCGACAATTCTTGCGTTTAAACGCACCAAAACCATTCGGTTCAACTGAGACTGATATCGAACTTTTAGTTTATATCGTCCAATTTTTAGTTCTGGCTTTGATGTTCCTCCCAAATGGCCTAAAAGCTCTAAATAAAATATTTAAAATTTTATTTTATTAATAAATTTCCTTGTTACTATGAACTTACGGTGTTCTGTGCTATCGTGCACAGTCCAGTAATACTGAATAAAGATATCCATCGGGCAACGTCGATTAAATATTGCCCGAAGGACTATCATATCAGAAACTTCATAATGTAGTGGATAATCTGCATTAATGCATTGTGGTATACTAAATTGTGGCTCGCAACGTACATTTTCATCTAAATCAATGTACGTATAGCTCGAAGCTCTGAGTTTGTCTGACGTAATTCCAACCGTTGTAATCAAAACAGACACGTTATGAAAGCCGCTTTTAAAAAAAATGGCTCTTGTAACATGGTAAAAACAGTTTTGATAAGGAAGACGGTTTTTAGTGAATATACCATAAAAGTTTAGAGTTTGTTTTAAGCTTGCTGTATGGTACCATAGGAGTTGTTCACGGTATTCGCTTGCATTGGTTTGAAAATAATCAATTATGCGCTCTTCGTCTATACTCACTTTCGTTATAAACCACACACCTCTTAGAGCCTGTAGGGTTACAATAACAAAGAAAGTGTGATTCACATTGACTCGATTTACAAACACCAAAGGGCTTTCGCACTTAATAAAGGTTGATACATTTGCCAAGAGAATCAATAGAAGAAATTGCGAAGCCTTCATTTTAAAAAAATTAAAAAATAAAATAAATAAAATATGTGTATTAAGAAAATTTAACTTTTCGTTTGCCATATAAAGCCTACTGGAGAAGTTTTGTAAGGCGGCTCATCGTGTGAACCGCCTCACATTTATTTGTAGTATATAAGAATTTTGTAGTGTGTAGATGGCTTTGTAGTATGTAATATCATTTGTAGTATGTAAGAATTTGGTAGTGTGTAGATGGCTTTGTAGTATGTAAGATCGGTTTGTAGTACGTAAGAATTGGATAATTAGTAGATAGCTTTTTAGTACGTAAGGGCCTTAGTATAGTGCATAGCATAGCAATTTGATAGTCAATAAGAAACCTTTGTTTAGTGTGTAAGAGTTTTAATATTTTGAATTTGGGAAACTAGCGCGCGCAGAGTCGAGCATCGGCAATGCAACCCTGGCGTGGTTGAAAGCTCTAAGGCAGGGTCGCATGGCCGATAAAATGGAGAGCGGCACCTCAAAGGCCTGGCTCAAGAGAAGAGCCCGGCACTGGAAGCGCGCCGGGCTGAAAAGACATAGCTTAGTAACGTTAAGTGTAACAGTGAAATTGAGCGAAGAAAAGAAACTGCCGAGAAGGCGTAAATAAAAGAAATTGAGTCAAAGGAAAAACGTGAATTTTCATTTCTATTTAACGCAAGTTTCGTAGATGATAGAACTACATATTCCCTCTGTAATGCGACCCCTCCTTTCCTGTAACATTTATTACTAACCCGGCAGTCCGGGAACGTGGCCATTGCCCGTTCGCCAGGCGGACAAATCCCTGGCGCTGTGCCTCGAGAGAACACCGGCGGCAACGCCTGGCTGTTCCTCGGCCGGCGACTCTGCCCCCGTAGTATTCCCATAACAGTGTCCGGGCAGTTATAGAACGTGGCCAGTGCCCGTTCGCCAGGTGAATAAATCCCTGGCCGAAAAAGGCGCTGTACCTCGAGTGAACACCGGCGGCAACGCCTGGCTGGTCCTCGGCCGGTGCCTCTGCCCCAGTAGCGTGCGTTATTCGTAACTCTCCCCTTCCTCTTAACCGATGTCCCCGAACAAAATTAAATATTTTGTAAAGTGAGCCCTGGACAGTCTGAGCCTGCACCTCGTTACTTTACAAATGGCGCCCGAGCAGGGACCTGAGGCATTAGAGGAGCGTGGCAGATTAGCGGCGTAAAAACCCGCGAATTGAGTTGCGTAGTTAGCGTTGAGCTTCTCTCAAAAAAAAAGGGAAGAAAGTATATTGGGTTTGTGCAATGTCCGTCTTGCTGTCCGTCCGTCTGTCCGTATGAACGCAATATTTTTCGGCGCTATTAGAGCTAGAGACTTGAAATTTTAAACATATACTCATATATGCTCCCGAATTATAAAGTGTAAAAATTTTCCCGATCCGCCCACTAGGGGCGTGGCAAATCGGAAAACTCTTCCGCCCATAGTTAAGTTATCATACTAGATGATGAGCTAGAGAGTTGCAATATGTATATGTCTACGCCCATTGGGGGCGTGGCAAATCAGACCTGAATATATAGTGATTTTTCAAATTGTGCTATATTCTGAACACTATTGACACTAGAGAAATTTTGTATGTATACTCGGGTTGACAACCCAAGACTAATAAGCTATGGTAGATATATCTACGCCTACAGGCGGCGTGGCAAGCCGCAAAAGTTTATATCTTCTACAGTTTTAGAGCTAAAAGCTTGGATGGTTGAGTTACTAATGTTCTCCTCTATCGATGCCCCAAAATAATTTTTCAGCCTCTTTGGGGACGTGGCATATCGAAAAATACCCTGTAATTTTAGCATTTTTGGAATGTAAGCAACCAAATTTTGCAGGCATGTTAGCCTCGGCTCTTTCTAAGAACTCGCAATTTAGTTATATGTTTGTTTCCGATTCTTCGGTAAACGATTTTATTTGTTTATATGGCTAGGGAAGCCCCCAGGTTCCTTTTTGGTATAAGACCTACTAAGGTGAGGGTTGTTCCACAGTCAACTGGGCAGACTCATTTGGGCAATTCTTTTTCTATTGTTTATTTTTATATTATTTAGTTATATATTGCACAACTGAACCAAAACGACAACCAATGCCTAGGTTGGGAAGTCCTTATTAATCCTCTTTAGTTCTAAAAGAACCTACTAGGGTAAGGATGATTCCACGATCGAATGGGGCAATCTAACGCAATTCGTTTTTATATTGTTTATATTACATATTTGATGTTTTTTTTTAGTGATTTATTGCACGTCCTATCCAGTCAACCGCCTCAATTTTGTTATATGACCACCCGCAATAAATTGCTGCAGTGGTTTTTATTATTTTATAGTTACTTACGGCACCCAACATTCGACACAGTGGAAGACGCTTTTTTTATAAATAGTTATAATGTTTGTCTGACGGTAAGAATTACCTGCTAACTTTTTTTTATGTCATTTTATAATATTTGTGACTAGTGATGTAAATTTGAATGAAAACATCGATGTCGATGTCCATCTATGTGTTCAAAATCAAACATCGATGTTGGGTTGAAACATCGGATTGAAAATTCGATGCATAGATGTATGGCCGATGTTTTAAAACATTTGCGTTTGACAATAAAACGAATATTTTATGTTTTTTAAACTGCAAAATTTTGTTTGCAATTTTGTATAAATTGGGTTAGGTACTTATCATACCTTCCCAAACACATAAAGGGTTACTTTCGAATACGGTTAACTGCATTTGAAGATAAGCAGTTATATCTAAATCCATGTCCACATTCGTATTATGACGTTGAGCAAGCTCATAATGGTGGTCCCAAAAAGATATGGAGCTCACGGTAGTCTGTGGTATGACTTCATTCATAAGGATTTAAGAAGGATCACTAAAATTTTAAAGGTTGCTGTTCACTGATCACAAAATGGCAATGTTATGTTATTATGAAATTGAACCATTGATGTTTTGCAAAACATCGATGCATCGTTCAACATCGGTATCAGCGAAAACATCGAAAAACATCGGAAAATCAGTAAAAAAAAACATCGATGCGTCGATGATTTTTTACATCACTATTTGTGACAACACTTGCCAACAAATTTCTTTTTTGTTATTGAATTGTCTTACGGTAAGGCTTTGAACCTCGATACTTGCATACCACCATTTAACCTGCAATTCAGTTTTTATTATTTATCAATGGTAATAGCATTACCCGTAAACACCTTTCGTGACGGTCCTCCACGTATGATAGCATGTAATCGTTGAGGAGCAAGGGCAATGTAACACTAGAATATAAAGGATTAATTATTTACCTATGCGTATATTAGTCAGCTTACTCTTGCTACGAGGGGCGCACGACGTCCGACAATTCTTGCGTTTAAACGCACCAAAACCATTCGGTTCAACTGAGACTGATATCGAACTTTTAGTTTATATCGTCCAATTTTTAGTTCTGGCTTTGATGTTCCTCCCAAATGGCCTAAAAGCTCTAAATAAAATATTTAAAATTTTATTTTATTAATAAATTTCCTTGTTACTATGAACTTACGGTGTTCTGTGCTATCGTGCACAGTCCAGTAATACTGAATAAAGATATCCATCGGGCAACGTCGATTAAATATTGCCCGAAGGACTATCATATCAGAAACTTCATAATGTAGTGGATAATCTGCATTAATGCATTGTGGTATACTAAATTGTGGCTCGCAACGTACATTTTCATCTAAATCAATGTACGTATAGCTCGAAGCTCTGAGTTTGTCTGACGTAATTCCAACCGTTGTAATCAAAACAGAGACGTTATGAAAGCCGCTTTTAAAAAAAATGGCTCTTGTAACATGGTAAAAACAGTTTTGATAAGGAAGACGGTTTTTAGTGAATATACCATAAAAGTTTAGAGTTTGTTTTAAGCTTGCTGTATGGTACCATAGGAGTTGTTCACGGTATTCGCTTGCATTGGTTTGAAAATAATCAATTATGCGCTCTTCGTCTATACTCACTTTCGTTATAAACCACACACCTCTTAGAGCCTGTAGGGTTACAATAACAAAGAAAGTGTGATTCACATTGACTCGATTTACAAACACCAAAGGGCTTTCGCACTTAATAAAGGTTGATACATTTGCCAAGAGAATCAATAGAAGAAATTGCGAAGCCTTCATTTTAAAAAAATTAAAAAATAAAATAAATAAAATATGTGTATTAAGAAAATTTAACTTTTCGTTTGCCATATAAAGCCTACTGGAGAAGTTTTGTAAGGCGGCTCATCGTGTGAACCGCCTCACATTTATTTGTAGTATATAAGAATTTTGTAGTGTGTAGATGGCTTTGTAGTATGTAATATCATTTGTAGTATGTAAGAATTTGGTAGTGTGTAGATGGCTTTGTAGTATGTAAGATCGGTTTGTAGTACGTAAGAATTGGATAATTAGTAGATAGCTTTTTAGTACGTAAGGGCCTTAGTATAGTGCATAGCATAGCAATTTGATAGTCAATAAGAAACCTTTGTTTAGTGTGTAAGAGTTTTAATATTTTGAATTTGGGAAACTAGCGCGCGCAGAGTCGAGCATCGGCAATGCAACCCTGGCGTGGTTGAAAGCTCTAAGGCAGGGTCGCATGGCCGATAAAATGGAGAGCGGCACCTCAAAGGCCTGGCTCAAGAGAAGAGCCCGGCACTGGAAGCGCGCCGGGCTGAAAAGACATAGCTTAGTAACGTTAAGTGTAACAGTGAAATTGAGCGAAGAAAAGAAACTGCCGAGAAGGCGTAAATAAAAGAAATTGAGTCAAAGGAAAAACGTGAATTTTCATTTCTATTTAACGCAAGTTTCGTAGATGATAGAACTACATATTCCCTCTGTAATGCGACCCCTCCTTTCCTGTAACATTTATTACTAACCCGGCAGTCCGGGAACGTGGCCATTGCCCGTTCGCCAGGCGGACAAATCCCTGGCGCTGTGCCTCGAGAGAACACCGGCGGCAACGCCTGGCTGTTCCTCGGCCGGCGACTCTGCCCCCGTAGTATTCCCATAACAGTGTCCGGGCAGTTATAGAACGTGGCCAGTGCCCGTTCGCCAGGTGAATAAATCCCTGGCCGAAAAAGGCGCTGTATCTCGAGTGAACACCGGCGGCAACGCCTGGCTGGTCCTCGGCCGGTGCCTCTGCCCCAGTAGCGTGCGTTATTCGTAACTCTCCCCTTCCTCTTAACCGATGTCCCCGAACAAAATTAAATATTTTGTAAAGTGAGCCCTGGACAGTCTGAGCCTGCACCTCGTTACTTTACAAATGGCGCCCGAGCAGGGACCTGAAGCATTAGAGGAGCGTGGCAGATTAGCGGCGTAAAAACCCGCGAATTGAGTTGCGTAGTTAGCGTTGAGCTTCTCTCAAAAAAAAAGGGAAGAAAGTATATTGGGTTTGTGCAATGTCCGTCTTGCTGTCCGTCCGTCTGTCCGTATGAACGCAATATTATTCGGCGCTATTAGAGCTAGAGACTTGAAATTTTAAACATATACTCATATATGCTCCCGAATTATAAAGTGTAAAAATTTTCCCGATCCGCCCACTAGGGGCGTGGCAAATCGGAAAACTCTTCCGCCCATAGTTAAGTTATCATACTAGATGATGAGCTAGAGAGTTGCAATATGTATATGTCTACGCCCATTGGGGGCGTGGCAAATCAGACCTGAATATATAGTGATTTTTCAAATTGTGCTATATTCTGAACACTATTGACACTAGAGAAATTTTGTATGTATACTCGGGTTGACAACCCAAGACTAATAAGCTATGGTAGATATATCTACGCCTACAGGCGGCGTGGCAAGCCGCAAAAGTTTATATCTTCTACAGTTTTAGAGCTAAAAGCTTGGATGGTTGAGTTACTAATGTTCTCCTCTATCGATGCCCCAAAATAATTTTTCAGCCTCTTTGGGGACGTGGCATATCGAAAAATACCCTGTAATTTTAGCATTTTTGGAATGTAAGCAACCAAATTTTGCAGGCATGTTAGCCTCGGCTCTTTCTAAGAACTCGCAATTTAGTTATATGTTTGTTTCCGATTCTTCGTTAAACGATTTTATTTGTTTATATGGCTAGGGAAGCCCCCAGGTTCCTTTTTGGTATAAGACCTACTAAGGTGAGGGTTGTTCCACAGTCAACTGGGCAGACTCATTTGGGCAATTCTTTTTCTATTGTTTATTTTTATATTATTTAGTTATATATTGCACAACTGAACCAAAACGACAACCAATGCCTAGGTTGGGAAGTCCTTATTAATCCTCTTTAGTTCTAAAAGAACCTACTAGGGTAAGGATGATTCCACGATCGAATGGGGCAATCTAACGCAATTCGTTTTTATATTGTTTATATTACATATTTGATGTTTTTTTTTAGTGATTTATTGCACGTCCTATCCAGTCAACCGCCTCAATTTTGTTATATGACCACCCGCAATAAATTGCTGCAGTGGTTTTTATTATTTTATAGTTACTTACGGCACCCAACATTCGACACAGTGGAAGACGCTTTTTTTATAAATAGTTATAATGTTTGTCTGACGGTAAGAATTACCTGCTAACTTTTTTTTATGTCATTTTATAATATTTGTGACTAGTGATGTAAATTTGAATGAAAACATCGATGTCGATGTCCATCTATGTGTTCAAAATCAAACATCGATGTTGGGTTGAAACATCGGATTGAAAATTCGATGCATAGATGTATGGCCGATGTTTTAAAACATTTGCGTTTGACAATAAAACGAATATTTTATGTTTTTTAAACTGCAAAATTTTGTTTGCAATTTTGTATAAATTGGGTTAGGTACTTATCATACCTTCCCAAACACATAAAGGGTCGCTTTCGAATACGGTTAACTGCATTTGAAGATAAGCAGTTATATCTAAATCCATGTCCACATTCGTATTATGACGTTGAGCAAGCTCATAATGGTCCCAAAAAGATATGGAGCTCACGGTAGTCTGTGGTATGACTTCATTCATAAGGATTTAAGAAGGATCACTAAAATTTTAAAGTTTGCTGTTCACTGATCACAAAATGGCAATGTTATGTTATTATGAAATTGAACCATTGATGTTTTGCAAAACATCGATGCATCGTTCAACATCGGTATCAGCGAAAACATCGAAAAACATCGGAAAATCAGTAAAAAAAAACATCGATGCTCGATGCGTCGATGATTTTTTACATCACTATTTGTGACAACACTTGCCAACAAATTTCTTTTTTGTTATTGAATTGTCTTACGGTAAGGCTTTGAACCTCGATACTTGCATACCACCATTTAACCTGCAATTCAGTTTTTATTATTTATCACTTTCGTTATGTTATCGTGGCAAGGCTTTGAACCTCGGTATCCTGCAAATCACAGAAGTACCACCGTTTAGCCAACAATTGTTCATCGCAAGAATGAAAAATTTATTATGGTTATGGTTTTTATTGAATTATCACTTATTTAGTTATTTTTGCGCCACCTTCCACCTTCGATACTGTGAAGAATGTGGGTCCCTGCTCGGGCGCCAGTTAAGCGCACACACACTACGAGAGTAGCGACATGTGCACTGAGTTATATTCTCGCGTAGACAAATACACTTGGATTTGATGAAATAATATATTTAATATAACTCTGTATAATTAAGGAACAATAGATGTAAACTCTGTCTCGTCCGAATATAAACTGAACTGAATCCGCTCCGTATGTTGTATTCTGCTCTCATGTTTGATAGGAGAATCCAGCCTACTACGTATCCTGGACTCTTTCCTTAACTTATATATATATATATAATGAAGAGACCGACGTTAAAGTTATTTAAAAAAAAATATATCTTTATTTATTAATAACTGATAACGGAGTACAATTTTATTTACTCGAAGTAAATGCGGTCTTAAATCTGGATACAAACTGAACTACTGATTGGAAATTTGTGTGTCTTATATAGCTAGAATTGTATATCTAATGTGGCGTGATCTTCGTTGGGTGAGTGGCCTGATCGCTCCTGATTGGTCACTCTTCAATATGCTGAATGTGCAGTTCCCACGAGAAGGGCTTGATGCGTTGGAGTGCGACTTGTTTATGTTATTTGAGTAGCCTATGAGACGATTTGTTTCTAAGCGGACGCTGGAGCGATTTGTTTATGAGTAGTTGCTAGGGTGTTTTGTTTATGTTAATTGATGAAGGGGTCGTGGCTTCTTGATTTAAGTGTTGGTGGGTGCTTATGGATATATTACTTCCCCATCCTAAAGAGATTAGCCTGTCCTCAGGCGGAAAATGTAGGGGACAGTTGTGGTATGGTTTCTAATTGTACATGAATTTCGGGGGGTGATTAATCTTCTGGTTTTGAATTACTTAGTTTCCTGCTTTTATGATTTATAATAATTGACTTAATTTTACTGATTACAAATAGTATTAGACTTATAATAGTAATTATTAAAGTTGTAGTTGTAATAGTGTTGAATGTCTTATTATACTTTGTATTTTCTAAAACTATTTGTTTCGTTTGTAGTAATGATATTGGTTCTATTATTGTTACATTGTTTGTTACATAGATAGTTTGTGTGTAATCGGATAATGTGTTTGTGATTGAAATATTATTAATTTGGACGTTACAATCGTATATTTTAATTATATTGTTGCCTTGAATATGGATATTATTTTGTTACAATTTTGAATGATTTCTGTCTTGGGATAATTCCAAGTTACAATTATATTTGGTTCAATATAACTAATTTGGTATGTTTTAAATGTTTTTTGTGTATTTGCATTCTGCTGCTATTTGTGTTATTATGTTGTTTATATATTCATTTGTTTCTTGTTTCTTTGTGGCTTTTACATATGCTGTATTATTTAGTATATAATAAATCTCATGAGTGTTTTCTATAAGGGTATTATTTAATTCGTCCGGATATGGCAAAATTTTATATAGTGGAGTTTTGCTTATTTGTTTCGGTACATGTGAGATTATAAATATTTCATTTGTGTCTGCTTTGAAGAATTTTTTCGGAATTTATATCTAACATGTGTTGATGTTGTAAAAGTTTTGATTGAAAATTCCTAATCTAGTTAGTTGCATACCTAATTCAATGTCTTCTATGTATTCAGTGAAATGTTCTATGTTGAATATGAGGTAGTCAAGTCTTTTGTCTGTTTCTTGTGAGATGCTTAGATTATTAAGTAGTTCTATGTTTTTGTTTACTGCGTTTATCAAATAACTTAGGTCATTGTTTTGTGTTAAAGTGTTGATTTTCTGTTCTAATTCTTCTTTATCATTTTGGTCTAAAGTGCCAAAAAGATATTTGTTTGCTGTACCTATTGCGTTAAATAAACCTCGTTTGTTTCTTTTAATAATTTGTATTCCGTTCATTTGGCGATTTAGTTTTTCTATCAAATATTCTATGTGGGTAATGTTTTTGAATGGTTCTGTTTGCTTTAGTAGGTTGTTGTATGTAATTTGTATATTTGTTAAGTTAATCGTTAAGTAATGATAATCATAGTCAGATGGTATGTCCATTGTTCCGGTCTTGAAAATTAGGTAACCGTTCGGTGCTTTTATTGGGTTGATTTCGATACTTTGGTTAATAGTAGGGGATGCCATTGATAAGAGTAAGAGTAATAACGTGGTGATTTCTGAAATTAAGTTTCGTATTTGCTTGTATTAAATTTCTTTTTCTTCTTGAACTTAGTTTTATAGTGTGTAGTTTTTCTACCTCTATTAGTTTCTACGTAATGTTTTTCGTCAGTAGTTTATGTTCATACTAGTGGTTTATGATCGCTAAGAATTTTAAATTTTCGACCGAAGAGATATGGCCTGAAATATTTGGTAGCCCATACGATGGCTAATAATTCCTTCTCTATTGCTGAATAATTGATTTCGTGATCATTTAGGGTTCTACTCGCGAAACATATTAGTTTGTGGTCCTGTGAGAGGACTGCTCCTATTACATTACTTGAGTCTGTAGTTAGAGAGAAAGTTTTATTGAAATCTGGGTAAATTAATATTGGGTCATTTGTTATAAGTACTTTCATTTTATCGAAGGCTGATATAAAATCTGGATTAGTTATATCAATTTTGGAATCCTTTTTTAATCCTAGAGTCAATGGTTTTGCTATTTTGGCAAAATTGGGAATGAATTTGCGGTAAAATCCGCAAAGGCCTAAGAAAGATTTGATTTCTTTTGGTGTCTTGGGAATTGGAAAATTTATTATAGCTGCTACTTTTTCGGTGTTAGGTTTGATTCGTTCTGTGGTTATTATATGTCCTAGGAATTGTGTTTCTCTTTTTAGAAATTCACATTTATCTAATTGTAATTTTGCGTAACCTATCAAATACTTTTTTTATGGAAGTTTAGTGTTCATCTAATGAAGTTGAGAATATGATTATGTCGTCGAGGTAGACTAAGCAGTCTTTGAAAATTAAATCTTCTAAAAGGTTATTCATGCATCTTTGAAAGGTTGCAGGGGCATTTTTAAGTCCGAAAGGCATACGAGTGAATTCGTAATGTCCTTGTTTTGTTGAGAATGCGGTTTTTGCGATTGATTGAGGGTCCATTTGAATTTGATGGAAGCCCTTTGCTAGATCGATAATTGCAAAGTATTGGCATTTGCCTAATTTATCAAGGATTTCGTCCATTATAGGTATTGGGTATTTATCGTCTATTGTGACTTCATTAAGTCCACGATAGTCGATAACTAAGCGGTATTTCTTTTCTTTGGAAGCGTCCTCTTTTTTAGGTACGATCCGTATGGGTGAACAATAGGGTGAGTTAGACTTTCTAATTTGATTAAGTAGAGTTAGGCGCTCCAGATATTGATGGGTGTGATGCGGGTGGTGTGTGTGTGTTCCGTGTAGGTTGTAGTGCGATCGGTTGATGAGGTTGATGAGGTTGATGAGAAAAGGCACGAGGTTGATATTTCACAGTTATATATGTACAGTTTTATTTATATATATATGAAATTTGGTATGTACTTCAATGGTGTGTAAAAAGAATATGTAGTTAAGGAAAGTGAAAAATGAGAAGTGCCGGAAACACTTGGAAGTTGGCTGCGCGTGCCCACCGCTCAAAAGGCTCTGTTATTAACAGGACCCTGTTGATAACAGATGTGGTGTGGAGGAGGAGGAGCAAAAACGTTAATGTCAGATTTGACATTAACATACTCCCCCCCCTTGCAATGATTGCAATGACGTCCTGCTGTCCTCGGTCGCGCAAGAGCCCGACAGAATCCACCCGAGTTCGGTGTTCTGGGCCAAAGGGAGGCCGCCTATGCTGGGAACGAAACCCGGAAGCAGGATGTGCGAATACACATCCGCCCCAGCACTATGAGCACCGAACTGGGAGAATCCCAGCGAGCGTCGGCCAGTGTGATCCCGGGGAACGGGGATCTGCGCTCAACGGCACGGACGGGTGTCCGGCAATTTAGTTGGGGATCCAATTGCAGGATCAAATCCAGTCTGAAGTCCGATGTCTTAGAAGTGACGAGAGCCGTGCAGACCTATCCCGGACCAACGCTAGTGACGGACAGACCGAAGGTCCGTGCCAGTTCAGCGTTGATCCGGCTAGTGGGACTGCACGGGTCGATCAAGACTCGGACATCAAACTGCTTTGATGGAGTGTGCAGTGCGATAATGGCGGTGGGCAGGATGCTGACGTCCTTATACTGCATCAAGGTCGACAGAGTGGGAGTGCCGGATGCCGGGGAGCTTGAGGCGCGTTGGCGTGCTCGGCGACGGGTCCTCTTCGTCCCTGGGAGATGAAGCAGCGTGTGGTGGTCTTCCCCACACGTCTTACATCCCTGTCGGCTGCGACAAGTTGGCCCGGAGTGCTGGTGCGCCAAGCACTTTGGGCAGTACTTATTAATAAGTGCTGCCCGTAGACGCTTCTCTACCGGGAGTCCCAGGAAACGCTGGCATTTGCGCAACGCGTGGACTCCTCGGCAGACGCGGCACCGGAAGGCTTGCACGGCAGCGGGTGCTACTTGCTGAGATGAAGGCGCCATAGCTGGAAAAGATGAACGATGGTGTAGATGAGAGTAGAGCTGGAGGATGAAAAAATCGTACACCTAGTTGGACATCACAAACATGGCCTCGTCCGATGGTAGCATAATTCACCTGGACGGGCCTACGAATACTATCCCGAGCGGCGAGGACGTTTACCACTCGGGCCATTCTATCCTTTCCAGGATAGACAAGATGAATGTGGGTGTGTCGCCATTCAGTGATGGCGACATAGTCATCTTTGATGACGAGCACATCCCAGATCTTCAGGTCGCGACGTGGGGTGTGCCAATGGATTCGCTTGTAGGCTTTGGACTGGATCTGGTCACGACCGGACTGCGCTTGAACGCGGTGGAGGGTTGCGATATCCCCGAGGGAACAGTAGAAGCTGAAGTGCTGCGTTTAACTAAACGCGAAGAGGATACACTCAATTGTGTACGACGTGACCGATCAGACATGAATATTGACTAGCAATTTATTTATTCGAAATAAATAGAACACGAGAGTAGACTGATTTAACCAGAATAGATTAAATCCACAAAAGATTACAATTAATTTGATCAGAATAGATCAAATAATTCTAATCGAGAAATAATTTATTTATTCGAAATAAATAGAACAGGAGAGTTGACTAATTCAATCAGAATAGATTAAATCAGCAGGAGAAATTATTATAATTAATTTAATCAGAATAGATTAAATAATTATAAGAACGCGGAATAATTTATTTATTCGAATTAAATAAAAAACGAGAGTAGTTAATTTAATCAGAGTAGATTAAATTAGCAGAAGAAATTCTTATAATTAATTTAATCAGAATACATTAGATAATTATAAGGACGAGGAGTAACTTATTTATTCGAATTAAATAAAGCCGAGAGTTAAATTAATTTAATCAGAGTAGATTAAATTATCAGAAGAAATTATAATTAATTTAATCAGAATAGATTAAATAATTATAAGAACGAGGAATAATTTATTTATTCGGAATAAATAAGTAAGTTAATTTAATCAGAGTAGATTAAATTAGCAGAAGAAATTCTTATAATTAATTTAATCAGAATAGATCAGATAATTATAAGGACGAGGAGTAACTTATTTATTCGAATCAAATAAAGCCGAGAGTTAAATTAATTTAATCAGAGTAGATTAAATTAGCAGAAGAATTATAATTAATTTAATCAGAATAGATTAAATAATTATAAGAACGAGGAATAATTTATTTATTCGGAATAAATAAGTAAGTTAATTTAATCAGAGTAGATTAAATTAGCAGAAGAAATTCTTATAATTAATTTAATCAGAATAGATTAGATAATTATAAGGACGAGGAGTAACTTATTTATTCGAATTAAATAAAGCCGAGAGTTAAATTAATTTAATCAGAGTAGATTAAATTATCAGAAGAAATTATAATTAATTTAATCAGAATAGATTAAATAATTATAAGAACGAGGAATAATTTATTTATTCGGAATAAATAAGTAAGTTAATTTAATCAGAGTAGATTAAATTAGCAGAAGAAATTCTTATAATTAATTTAATCAGAATAGATCAGATAATTATAAGGACGAGGAGTAACTTATTTATTCGAATCAAATAAAGCCGAGAGTAAATTAATTTAATCAGAGTAGATTAAATTATCAGAAGAAATTATAATTAATTTAATCAGAATAGATTAAATAATTATAAGAACGAGGAATAATTTATTTATTCGAAATAAATAAAGACGAGAGTAAATTAATTTAATCAGAGTAGATTAAATTATCAGAAGAAATTATTATAATTAATTTAATCAGAATAGATCAAATAATTATAATCGAGAAATAATTTATTTATTCGAAATAAATAGAAACGAGAGTAAGTTAATTTAATCAGAGTAGATTAAATTAGCAGAAGAAATTATAATTAATTTAATCAGAGTAGACTAAATAATTATAAGAACGCAGAATAATTTATTTATTCGAATTAAATAAAATCGCTATGTTCTCAGCTACTTGCCGTGCGATATTTCAGCAGTGCGATCACTAATATTCAGATCACGATATTTGTGAGTTTCGATATGTTGCAAATATCGGCACGAAAAAAGTGGCGGCTGGTGATTGCCTTTGTTTAGATTCCAAGTGCCAGCACTAGTTACGAGTGGAAATTTTACTATGCGTAAGATAAATAAGTCGAAATGTGTATTTATTATGTTATGTGAAGTGTACATTATTACAGCAAAAAAAATAAAGAAACAAATGTGCGAAAAAATAAAAAGAATGCTTGTGTTTTATTTATTTAATGTCGTGGGTGGGTACATATAGAGAGGTGTGCGAGAGTTATTGAGAGTCCAATAGCGTATATATGTATGTTAATTAAGTGTTTCTTGTTATTATAAGAATATAATGCAATGATCGGAAGAAACGGCGGGTGTTGCCGACGCAGGACCGATAAATGATTGCAATTGTTTATATGTTTGTAGGCTGTGTGTACGTAGTTTATGTATGTAGTTTGCGCAAGTGTAACAGCTGATGATTCGACAGCACTTTCACTTGTTCTTTGGAAGCAGACAAATGTACATACATACGTAAACACGAAAAAATAAAAAATAACAATATATGTAAATGTTGAAATTAAATAAAATATATGTGAATAATAAAACAACAAGTGATAATTTTATTTTGTTTGCCTTTTATTCATTAATTCATATTTTTTGATTATTTATGAGGAGGCTGTAATAAATATGTATATCACTGTAATAAATATGTATATGAAGAATATATGTATGCACGTTAAATATATATATATGTATATACGTGTATATGTATATGTATGAATGAGTATATTGACTAAAATACACAAGTTGGACGCATGCATGTAAATGATTTATATATATATGTAAACATATAAATGAAAATGTAGAAATGAATGTGCGAATAATGCACACGGAGGACAGATGAAGATAAGTTGTGATCGACAAAGATATTATCAACTTATTCATGCGAGCCAAGAATAGTGCGGCTTTGGAATTGGCACACACCCGAAAAGAAAGATGGAGGAAGGCAAGTTCAATGCCCCTGAGTCGCGCTTCACCTGTGCGGCAGAGGTTATGAACAAATGACTTCTCTCTTTTCACTCGCCACGATATGAGGAGAATAGATCAGCGATAACGGACAGAAGCCAATTTCGGCAACGGAAAGCGTACATATAGGAAGTTATATGCAGGCACGGACACTTCACAAGTTGCACTTGCACAGACACAGATATAGGCAAACTCTAATATGAAGGTACCTGATCACGTTGCAAACGGCTTATATATGTATGTGAAAAACTTATCTGGTCGCCCTGCGGATCGCTGGGTGTGTGTTGTGGGATTTATATCAGATAAATCCGGCTCGAAGGACCAATGATTACGTAGAGTTAGGCGCTCCAGATATTGATGGGTGTGATGCGGGTGGTGTGTGTGTGTTCCGTGTAGGTTGTAGTGCGATCGGTTGATGAGGTTGATGAGAAAAGGCACGAGGTTGATATTTCACAGTTATATATGTACAGTTTTATTTATATATATATGAAATTTGGTATGTACTTCAAAGGTGTGTAAAAAGAATATGTAGTTAAGGAAAGTGAAAAATGAGAAGTGCCGGAAACACTTGGAAGTTGGCTGCGTGTGCCCACCGCTCAAAAGGCTCTGTTATTAACAGGACCCTGTTGATAACAGATGTGGTGTGGAGGAGGAGGAGCAAAAACGTCAATGTCAGATTTGACATTAACAAATTATTCCCTGTTCTAACATTTCATTAATTTGTTTGTTGACTTCTTGGTCAAGAATTTGAGGATGTCTATAAGGGTATTTATAGATGGGGTCCTCATGTTTGGTTATTATTTTATGTTTGATTGTACTAGTAAAGGTCAAATTTTCACCCTTTCTGTACTGGATGTCACTATAGTCGTGAAGTATTTTCTTAAATTTATTTGTTTCTTCTGGATTTAAATGATCCAATCTGTATTCGTTTCTTTCTTCGATATTATTGTTTATTTCGTACGAAAATAAGTCGTACTCGAATTCTGTTGGGGGGTAGGGGGATTCGTTTGAAATTTCGTTATTATATTGGAATTTGAACGTGTAATTCCCTATAGTTATGTTGTCTTTTGCATGATTGATAATGGCTTTGGATGCCGAGAGGTAGTTTCTTCCTAATAATATGTCATAGGTAGGAGAGAAGTTGTGGCAGTATACTAGGACAGAGTTTACTACTTGCGAATGAAACGCTTTTTTTGAGTTCTATTATTCCGTTAATTGTTTGAACTTTAAGATGTTCTTTAGTTTCTGGGAAACTGAAAAAGTTTTTATTGATAAGATTTATGGAAGACCCTGTATCTATTATGCATTTTAAGGGGTATTATTTAGAATGAGTCTGATGTGGGGGTTTGTTCGGTTGGTGTTGTTTGGTCCGAGGCAGACTGATGAAAATTTTCCGACCAGTCCATTTTGGTCTGTCCACTGTTACTTTCTCTAGTTCTTTTAGTAGGGAATGGATTTTGCTGTTGAATAGTCTGTTGATAGTTTAGAGGGTTTTGTTGTATTCCCTGATTTAGTTTGTTGCTGAATTCGGTATAGAGTTGCTGGCTAGTGGAATTGTTTTGTTCTGCTGAATTATTATGTTTGTAATTTGTTTGATTTTGGGTTTGTTTGGAATTCATAGGGTACTTGGTTTTGTCAGTGAATTTGGTTTCGTATAAACCTTCCCTCTGAGCTACTTGTTTCAAATTAGACACAGTTGAAATATCGAATTTAGCTAAAGTCATGTATAGTCTGTCTGGTAGTTTCCTAGTGATGACCTCTTTTACAGTATTATTCATTGCATTCATATACAATGTAGTGTTGGCAGCATTGCCTTCTAATGTCAGCTTATTTACTATTATAAATGACTTATGTTCTAGTTCTTCAATGAACTTACGAAGACTTCCGTTGAAATTGGTGTTGTACAAGCGTCTTAGGAGTTCCTAGCAAGGTGTGTGGGTTTTGAATTCGGTGATCAGAGCTTCTCGCAGTTTATTCCAGCCTCCAGGTGGAGTAAGTTGGAATACCTTAGTGCCGCTCCAGCGAGTTGCATTTCGATGGCTCCGTACATTAGGTTATGTTGTCGTATGTCCCTCGTTGGATAAAGCTGCATGATATAATCGATCCGTCTGATGAAAGTGCTGAGTGCTGTGTTATCGCCGTCAAACGTAGGCACCTGCCTTAAGAGGGTGAGGGCCTGGTTGAGATGCGTCTCGGATAGATCCAGTGTCATGATGAGAATGTTTGTTGTGTGGTTTAGCGCTTGTTTGAGAGTTTTTTTTTTTTTTAGTGGGTAGCTCACTATTTCGATACACTTAATTTGCACGAAACTATGAGTGTGTTATCGTTCTTTTGATCGTATCACTAAATTGGATTGATCGTTTTTTTAGGTTTGATTAATTCACCTTTAACTTTCACTTAGTTGGCATTTAAATGTGATTGAAAGATCGTTCTTTTCGATTGGGTTAATCGTTTATATTAGAACAGATCTAGTATGTTAGCACACGCGAGGTCACGTGGTACTTTTGCGGATTGAAATGATGATCTCGTTTCACCAAGTCAATCCTACCGGCTGCGCCAATGAAGAGACCGACGTTATAGTTATTTAAAAAAAAAAAATCTTTATTTATTAATAACTGATAACGGAGTACAATTTTATTTACTCGAAGTCTTATATAGCTAGAATTGTATATCTAAAGTGGCGTGATCTTCGTTGGGTGAGTGGCCTGATCGCTCCTGATTGGTCACTCTTGAATATGCTGAATGTGCAGTTCCCACGAGAAGGGCTTGGTGCGTTGGAGTGCGACTTGTTTATGTTATATGAGTAGCCTATGAGACGATTTGTTTCTAAGTGGACGCTGGGGCGATTTGTTTCTAAGCGGACGCTGGAGCGATTTGTTTATGAGTAGTTGCTAGGGTGTTTTGTTTATGTTAAATGATGAAGGGGTCGTGGCTTCTTGGTTTAAGTGTTGGTGGGTGCTTATGGAATGAATGCCAAGCTGGATCCTCAACAGCTCCAGATCCAGCTCCAACTCCAACTTCTACTCTGGCCGTCGTATTTGTTTTTAACTTGTCCAAAACTATGGCCACTGTCAGCCAAGCTAGCTGGCCAGCTAGCCAGCTAGCCAACATGGACTCCACGTAGTTTCGGGCTTTTTGCGCATTCTTATAGCATATAAACGTCTCGGATTGCAATTAAAATCAATAAATCGGTAACTAGCCTGCCAGCTGGTTTATAACCGTTGCATCGCGTAGCGCTCGAGATTTACGCAAAGATCGCATAGATGCGGCTGTCGACTGGTTTGGAGCCTCATCCACGGTCATTTAGCGGGGATCGCTTTAAAATTAAACGGTAACAGCTTAACATTTTATTGTAGTTTAACGAGCACTACAAACTACATTTTGTTATTATATAGTGCGCGATCAAATTGTGAATCGGGTTTCTATAAATTGAAGCTTTTAGTTTTATTTGAAATTTAACTAGAGTACTGAGAGATTGTTCAGCTATATTGAGCTTTATTTCTCTTCTCAGAGTTCTAGTCAAAATCATGCAGCTCGTATATTCAGAACTAAATGGATCTGCTCTCTATAGGCTGTTCGATTTTCATCAAGATTGCTTAAAATTTATTAGAGTTTGCTTAGAAGCTTTCACATCATTCAATCAGAGCAACAGTCAAATGGTTAACTACAAGTTAGCGGCTCACATTACATCGCTGACCTGCTGTTATTTGAGCTGATCGTGATGCTGACAAGAGCTTGAAGATTGATCGTCTGCTGATGCCCACCTTCAAGTTTCGATATTTGGCCTGATTATGGACGCTGACAGGTGACCGATGCAGCTACGATTCTCAATTCTCTGTCCACTATACAACATCCACTGATCTGTGGTTGGATGCGTTCATAAGACCACCGGCGACAGCGGCGACTCCTTAAAAAGTGTGTGTGTGCGCCTTTTAATCGCTTCCAATGACGTCTCGAATGATGCCTCACTTATGTGTGAACCTACCGGGCTGCTGTCAAGAGCTGCCGCTGCCTGTTTGTAGCGATCGATATAGAGATGATCTCGTACACACGGCCCAGCCGCTCGCTCGCTGCCAATAGAATTGTTCGTGCGCTCGGGAATTGTACCGGGCCCAGGCCGAGGTCCAGGTCCAAGGCAGTCCGCGTCAGCCCGATCGCCAGCCCCACAACATTTTGTTGATCATGATTTTTGAGTTGACAAGATGTCACCGCCAGCGATCGTTGGCGACTGCATGTTGCGTCCTTGTTGAGCAACGATTTTTTGCTGCTGCTTAAGTTTTTTTTTTCTTTCCGTTTTGCTGGCATCACTTTCTATGCTGTGGCTGTGTTTGTGTTTGTGCTTGATCGCTGGCTTAGATCGATCGCAGTTTTTTGCTCTGGCAATTTGGAGCGCAGCTCACATTGATTGTAATGCAGCTGATAAGCACTCTGGGATGCTGAGCCACAGCTCAGAGCTTGATCATGGCCTGGGCTACAGCTGCAGGTGCCGCTCCGAGCGATCGACATGTCTGCAATGTTTACAACACTATAAAAAAGAGAGTGAGAGAGAGAGGGAGAGGGAGGGCAGCTGCAACTGTTTGTTGTATTGGAATTTTAATCAGCTTGGGGGCAGCTTTAATTCAATTACATGCCACGCTTGATATGCTGCTGGGTGTTGGCCATAGGTTAACCAGCTGCCTGACCCAATGCGGGTCGAACGTTGCACGGGCCAGAGCTCAACTGGAACGCGTTGTTGCGCTCCTCAATCAGAGCGTAAAAGTTGGGCTTCGCATGCTCGCATTGAATACATTGATTGATTCCGATAAAACGTTGCCCGCCGCACTCTGGTGACAGCCTTTGTAAATGGCTTCCGGCAACACTTTTGATTGCAATTAAAAAACTTAAGGCTAGCACACAAAAAGGGCACAGAAGGCGCAACGCCGACCAACACTGACTCTCTCTCTATCTTGGCCATGTATCTGTAGCTACAGCCTGTTGCCCGATGCCCGATGCCCGATTATATATATATATATATATATATATATATATATATATATATATATATATATATATATATATATATATATATATAGTAATATATCCATAAGCACCCACCAAATATAATATATATATATAAATATATATATATATTTATTAAATTGCACGTCGAACTTTATGGCCTTGTTCCGTTAGTCAGCATAACCTTTACACTGCCGATGATAGCGTAAGGTATATTCGGCCGACACTCTGATCTTCAACCCCCACTCAAAAATACAAAAAAAAAAAGAAAATCACTCTTCATCCGTTCGGGCTCTCTTGCCTAATTAATAGTTATGCTTCTCTCCACTATTATTAATATTATTATATTAATTAGGCAAGAGATGAAGATGAAGAGATGAATTAGGATGAAGAGTGATTTATATATATATATATATATATATATATATATATATATATATATATATATATATATATAAATCACTCTTCATCCGTTCGCTGCCGCTATCATCGGCAGTGTAAAGGTTATGCTGACTAACGGAACAAGGCCATAAAGTTCGACGTGCAATTTAATCAACTTGCCTTTGCAAGTTAATAAAAAAATTTATTTTATTATAGTGAACTTAATGTTCTTTTATTAACTCAAAGTTCGAACTGAAGTACAAAAGTGATCTTATGCTGCAAGTCAGCTAATGTTTATGTTAAAGCTTTCCCCATTAAGCTCGAAAGCTCGAAAGCTCACATGAGTGGCTTACGTGATTCTATATCGTGTAACGAACCTTCGGTTATGCCCGAGTCTAAGCCGGGCCAGTTTCAGCCGACTGTGAGTTCGTTTCAACAAATTTATTTGTTGAAGCCCTTGCGATATTGAATAATAACACTTTGTGAATTTGATTTGTACTTGGTATATTCTCGTTATATTACTTATTCTTATTTTGACGATACAACACACTCGTATAGTCGTCGTGCGTTATGTATGTTCGCGCACTCCGGCTGGACAGACAATTATGGCTCAGTAGCACCAGGTTTCGCCCAAGCGCTCCAGCTCACGCCAGGATTTGCACTGTCTACTCCGGCGGTTCGCTCGGCTGTACAGGCTACTCCTACTACTGGACTCGCTCTTGGCACCCCTAGGTTCTTATGCACACAATTGCTGCTTATTCGCACGGCTGCGTGAACTTACACAAGTTTTATCACGAGACTTCTGGCCAGAATACAATTTGCAGCTGCCTTGTATCAACTCGATAGTTGATGGCCACTACTGCTTCTGTATGTCTGGGTCCTTAAAGGTGTCTGAAGTATCCTCCCAGGATACTTTGGATGCTCCCACGATGTCCTGTCTATGACGAGTCCTGGATATCGGTGTCCTGCGTCGATATCGTAGTCCTTCGATGTCTTCACTCGCGTGACTTGTATTTTCACTGCACTTGAATCTCACTCTTGATCTTCACTCTCGATCTCACTCTTGATTCCTCACTCTTGGTTCTCGCGTACTTTCTGATCCCCTCTATGGCACCGCCGGTGCCCTTTTATAGGGCCGCCGCAGGCCCTGTTCGGCTCTGGAGCGGGGCCTGCCTGCCGCTCGTGCCCATCTAACGGTACAATGGCGTGATCTGGGTGACGCCAGCAGGCCGCCAAATGTCGTGGCAGTTTCGCATTGGCCGAAGTACCGCTGTTGCTATGCAAAAAGACAACGTTCGTCACCTGGAGCGGTACCTCGGCTAACGGTGCCCTATGACCTGCGGTCGAGCGACGCGAGCCCATTTGCTGACACTATAGGAGCGAGAGAGACAGACTATAGTCCGCTCTCTGACTGTTCAAGCATGAACATGCCACTTATATACAAACATATTAAAAATAGGCAATAGTCGATAACCTGCGCGTTATCTGAAGCCAAACAATAAACATGTCATCCCTTAGCTGCAGCGACAAACGCAGCGAGTAATAAAAATGTAACGCGAGACGTGAGAACGGCTTAGCGATCGAAAAGGGACACTTGACAAACATCTGTGCACTTGTGTGCATGGAATTAATTGTAGCCTTCCAGTGCCTGGAAGTATTTTTAAGGTATATAAGCACTAGGATTTTAAGGAATAAACAGTTCAATTCTTGAGTTCTAAGAGTAGAGTTCAATTGTTGGACTCAAAGAGTTCAGAGGTAGGGCCAAATAACATTTTGGTCCTTCGAGCCTTCTCTGTTGTTTTCCCCCACCAGTGGTAAGAGACACAGAGAAGGAACCAGCGTCTTAATGCTGTGAGTTTTTATAAAAACCTCAGCTTAAGATAAAACATGTAATATATTTCTGTTCTCCCCCACCAGAGGTAAGAGGCAGATAATATATACATTTGCTCAATTTCAAACAAGAGAATTTGTAGTGCTGGTTAAATCCGTATTCTCAAAAAAAGAGGAACGGAAAAACAAATTCCATAAGAGAATTTGTAAAAGCTGGTAGATCCGCATCTCCAAAGAAGGGGAGCGGACGATCAATTCCTAAAAGAGAGTTGTATCGCCAGTGGAAACGTATCCCCAAATAAGGGGAACGAACAAAAATTGCTCAAATTCACAAAAGAGAATTTGTAGCAATAGAGGGCCTTCATCCCCAAACCAATAGGTTGAAGGATGGCAAAGATGACAGGAGCCTTCGGGATGACGACGACTCTCATCAACTACGCAGAAGCCGCTTCAAAGATGACTGGACCATCATCAGGAGAGCGCGCACAAATTCTAGGCCCCCTGGCAGTATGTTCAAGCGTGAACATGTGGCACAAATCAAAAGCGGATTTGTGCTATTGTGCCAGTAAATCCGTATTCCCAAAAATAAAAAGGGAACGGACAACTTTAAGTCCAAAGAGGACAACTTAAAAAAAAAAAAAAAAAAAAAAAAAATTGCTCAAATTCAGAAATGAGAATTTGTAGCAATAGAGGGTCCGCATGAAGGAAGACAAAGAAGATACGAACCTTCGGGAAGATGACAGGACTCTCATCAACCACACAGAAGCCACTTCAGAGACGAGTGGACAATCATCAGGAGGGCAGTTCTGAGCACACACAAATTTTGGGCCCCCTGGCAGTATGTTCAAACATGAACATGCGACAAAAATTAAAATACTAAAAATTAAAATTTCCCAGCCACAAATTTTAGGCCCCTGGCAGTATGTTCAAGCATGAACATGCCACTTATATACAAACATATTAAAATAGGCAATAGTCGATAACCTGCGCGTTATCTGAAGCCAAACAATAAACATGTCATCCCTTAGCTGCAGCGACAAACGCAGCGAGTAATAAAAATGTAACGCGAGACGTGAGAACGGCTTAGCGATCGAAAAGGGACACTTGACAAACATCTGTGCACTTGTGTGCATGGAATTAATTGTAGCCTTCCAGTGCCTGGAAGTATTTTTAAGGTATATAAGCACTAGGATTTTAAGGAATAAACAGTTCAATTTTTGTTCTCACAAAGAGAAGAGTTCAATCTTTGAATTCGGTAAATGTGGAGTGTTTCATTTCGACTCTCTAACACTGACCCTTCCAGTCGCGAGGGTTGCTCCTATAGTGTTCGCGTCGCTGTGTGGAGCAATATATGCATGCACGTATGTGCATATAAACACACAGCAAATACATATGTTTATATACACTGCATACGTGCATACCTATATTGCTCCTCACACTCCCCTCTTCCTTCGGAAAACACGACCTTCGTGTTTTTAAATATCGCGCCTCTTTTTCCGTTGCCGCTCCAACTTGCGTTGATCGATGACCCGCTGCTCCACAGCGCGTCGATCATCGCTGTTAACAGCGCTCTGTTAACAGCGCCGTGCTGCTCATCAGCTGTTTCTCGCTCGCTGCTGGCAACTCTGTGCGTTCTGGTAAGTGAATTAGATGTTTTTAATTTTCTCTTACGTATTTTTTAAATGAAAACTCCACTCCTCCAGCCCGAGTTGATGCCTTTATGATGCCCCTGGACCCGATGGACCTGCCGCCGCCTCTGCCCACGCCCGGGCGCTGCTGCAAGCACTCCTCTTCGTGATTGCAGCCCCCGGTGGCTGCGGCGCAGGTGCGCAGGTCAGATGGCCAATTCTTTCAATTGGCACACCTCGTCCCTTGGCGCTGGAAGCGTTGTTCTCAACTGTTGATGGGCTCTGGGTGCCCTCCAGGACTCCTGGATGGAACCACGCCATCACTTTCCTGGGTTGCTGTTGGACTTCGGTTAGTATCGGCGTCGTTCGCAAACCGGTCAACGGCGCCGTGACGTTGAGAAATGGCAATGGCAATACTCTCCTCGTCTTCGCATAGATCCAGCGGAATCGCTGGCCAATGCACGAGGATTTGCCAGAGCCCCTTTCTCCACCCGTCACGCCAGTTGCCGCGACCGGCCGCGTGGCAGGCGCCCACACTTTCCGTCGTCCAACAACAACCAATCGCAGTTTGTGAAACATATGTATATATGGGCAATTCTCTAGTGTCGAATGTGACATTTCGTACGCATTTAGAGTAAAAAAAAACTAATGCCAAAACAATTTTTTATTCTGACAAATAGTGGATCTTATAGCTCTTGATGAGCACTATAATTGGTGCTAAGGGTGATTTTGAGAAAGTATTAATTTTCAAGATAATTACAAAAAACCAAGCAGGTCGAACGTGACAAAAAGTGGAAGTTGATTTTGAAATTAACCATTCAATCGCAGATTTTAGCGAAACCTTAAGTGATAAATTATTAAAATTAATTTTAAATTATCAGAAATTGACACATCTTAATAATGTTTTTTATTTGATTCCAAAATATTGAGTAGCTTATTTTATTTCTTAGTTTTAATCAGGGTCGAACGTGACGTGTCGAACGTGACATTTTTTCCACCATACTTTTTTCTTTGTTTTTTTACTTTTCATGTAATTGAGCATGTATAAAAGAAATAGAAATGATTTTCAATATATTCTATTTATTAATTTATTGAAAAACTTAACAAAATAAAAAAAAAAAAATAAACAAAAAAAAAAAAATATTCTGAAAAACAAAAATACGTTCGTTCGACATCGCAGTTTCTACTTTTTAACTGCTTTGGTCAAGCTTTGTTTACATTTGTAAGGATAGTTTGGATTCTGTCGTTCAAATTTGATTACATTTTCTTTCTTTTAGTTTTTTCGTCTATTTTGTTGTCGTACACGATATAATTTTCGTCTCTTTTTGATCGGACTTTCATGTTCATCATCCAGCCATCTCCTCTTTTGTCTAACACTCTGCATTCTTTCAATGTTTTTCAATTTATAGTTCTCCTCATTCATTACATTCTCTCTCCATCTATAATCATCTATAAACAATAATTATATTTTTAATTTCAATATTCACAACCTGGGATGCAAATTCACTTTAGTTTATCTAAAATTTTTCTTTTCCTTTTTATGGTGTCGAACGCTACACACTTTAAATTTAATATATATATTGAACGGATTGATATATTCGATTGATTTTTTTTAATAAATTCGCAATTGAAAACTGTGTTTACAACTGAATTTTGCTGTTTGTTGCTCATATACATTTGATTTACTGATAACAACACCTATTTTTCGGTGTCGAACGTGACATCGAAATATACGGTGAAACAAGCGAAAAAATTTACCGTTTAGGTAATTGCATCGTTCCTTTTACATTTTTCTCTTACTATTTAAAGGTAAACGAAGATAAAAAAAATTTTTTTTTGTTGCATAGTGTCCCTCTATAAGAACATAAATAAAATCAAAATGTGCACCAGAAATGCTCGAACCAGAACTTCTGCACTTGTTCAGCTTTGGGTGTCAATATTTCGAGATGGGTTATGAATATATATAAAATTAGTTTATATTAGTTAAATTTAATATATTCTCTATTAAAAAATGTTATAAGACAATGCATTTATTGACTTTGAATTTTTCGGCTGTGGTTGACCTTTCTGGAGAATTGCCCATATTTCTATTTTCTTTATTTATCGTTTTCTTTTTCCTTTCTCTCATACCATTTTTAACGCTGGGTGAAGACACGACATCCCAAGCGTGTCTGTCGGATGCGGTGTTTCACTCCTTCCACCCAGACGATGCGTGCGGTCCGACTGTTGCCCTTCGTCCCTAGCTGCGTTGCTAATTGGGTCACCTCTGCCGGCCACTCGTCTGGCGTCACCTCACGCCACGCTGGCCCCTCTTCTGGCCACGATGCCTGGCGCTGCAGCGTAGGCCGCGCTGGTCGTGCAGGCATCGACTCCGACGCCCGGCGTTCCGTTAGGCGGATCGGCCGCCATTCTGCCGGTGCCGCGGGTGGTGGTGATGGTGGTGGTGCCGGTGGTGATGATGGTGGCCACGCTGGTGGCGACGGCGGCGGTGATGGCGATGAGGGCGGCGCGGGTGACCATGCCGGCGACGACGGCGCTGGTGGCGATGTCGTAGGTGGCCATGATGGCGGCGTCGACGGCGGTGGCCCTGGCGGCTGCTCCTCCACCTCGCTCAGCGTGAAGCCGGCTGGCCACGCCGCGAGCGGTTCGCTCCAGGCCACCGTATACTCCAACCTGTGCTCCACTCGCCCCTGCCGCACCTTCTGCTCGAAGTGAGCCGTGATGGTGGGCTCTGGATGTGGTTCCTCCGCCTCCGAGTCCGAAATCTCGATTATTTCCGGCTCTGGGTCCCCGCTGTCTGCCTCCGGCTCCGACTCCGAGTCGGAGATGACCACCACGTCCACGCCACCCTCCTCTTTGTATGGCGTGGGGAGTCGTGGTGGCCGCCACAGTGGCGAGTATCGCCCGTTGCGGACGTGGTCGGAGACACGCGACGTGTCCCACCTCTCCTCGTCCGTCTCCTCCAGCGATGTTCTCCGCTCGGTGTCGCTGGAGCTGGCCGGTGCCAACGACTCTTCGCTGGAAGACGGCTCCAGCTCCAGACACGGCTATTGCCGCCTCCGGATAGGGCGAATGCGCCGTCGTGGGTGGAACGGTAGCCTTACCGGTGGCAGGCGCACTCGGCTTCGTTGTGCTCGCGCCCTGGTCGGGTACACCGGGCGTGCTCCGGATGCCGCTCCAGCGAAGTCGCGGGCCAGCAGTCGCGGATCGGCCGGGTGTGCCCTTCCAGGACGTTGTTGAGCTTGAGCTTCTCCTTTGTTCGCCATTTTCCAGAATAGTAGGCCGTCTCGAAGCTTGCTCGCCCTATTTATACCCCAGTTGCCATGACGCCGACGTCGCGGGCCTCAGCATCTAACGGGATGCATTTCGGCCTGCTCTAGCATACCCTTTCTGGTTGCTGAATTCCAGGCAGGCCGAGCGCTACGGTATCGCTCCGATACCGCTGCAATGCATCCCCTTGCCCCGCATCCTTATCTGCCCTCCTAAGACAGGCCCTTGCAAGCTCTCTCCTGCCTTGCACTGTTGTTGCCTGTGTCATATGCAGCGTAGATGTTTTTGTTGGCCGTTTTGTATGCTGCTATATTTTGTTGTTGGCTGTTTTGCATGTCATATGCATTTCGCTCTCGCTCGCCTAAAAATTGTTTGCTGGGTTACGCGCCATACGAATGTTGTTGTTGCCCGTTTTGTATGCTGCGTGCCTTTTGTTGTTGGCTGTTTTGCATACCGTATGCATTTCGCTCTCGCTCGCCTCTCCCGAGCTAACGGCGTTTGATGAGCGTTCGCTCGCCTCTCGCGGGCTAACGGCTGATCGCTGGGCTCGCTCGTCTCTCGTGAGGCCATTGACCCTTTCTCGTGTTCTTGCGCACGCTTATCCGTAGTCAGCTGTGTATGTTTTTGTTGTCGCGTGGCGTTTGCTCGAAGCATACATTGTTGTTGTTTATGTTTATGCTTTTGAGCGTGCGCGTCCAACTCCTGTCAGCTGAGTATGTTTTTGTTGTCGCGTGCGCTTGCTCGAAGCATACATTGTTGTTGTTTATGTTTATGCTTTAGAGCTTGCGCGTCCAACTCTTGTCAGCTGAGCGTGTTGTTGTTTCGTACACTTGATTGTTGTGTGTGTTGTTGTTGCGTACGTAACAGTGCGCGCGCAATTTCAAATTTCGTTGTTGCGCGCACTTAGCTAACAGTTTTAACTGTTCGCTTTAAAAATTTGTTGTTGCGCGTCACTGTTAACAGTTTTAAGTTTCAATTTTTTTCTTTGTTTTCGGTGTTTTCAGGCGTTTTTAGGAGCAATACACATCGCGATGTGTATTCACTCCCTTTTTTTTTTTTTTTTTTTTTTTTTTTTTGAAATTTTTTTTTCTTCACGCAGCTTGCTCTGCCACGCTATGCGACTCACCCGCCTCGCCTCTCCACGGCTTCAGGTCAGCCACATGCGCGGTCCGGGTCCGTTTTTCGGCGTCTAAGTTGATGCTGCAGATGACTGGCGATACGAATTTTACCACCGTATACGCCGCCGCAGATTGTAATGCCGCGCCTGGTCCTGAGCAGCTCTCTCCAAGTTTCGACGCACAATCTCCAAGACTTCTCGCATCTTGGCTGCCCTCTCCATGGGACTCTGTGCCTCCTGGCCTGTCCCCAGAGTTTGTGCGTCAAACATAGTTTTGGGCAGTCTCGGCTCTCGCCCTTGCGTGATGAACGCTGCCGTATACCCGGTAGATGCCGACACGCTGCTGTTAACTGCCAGCGTCAACTCTGGCAGAGCCTCATCCTAGCACCTTTGATCGCTGCCAGTAAATTGCGCGATCATCGTCTTCACTGTCCTGTTGGCCCTCTCGGTTGGATTTTCTTGAGGTGTGTATGGCGCCGTCAGCTGGTGCCGCACTCCCAGCTCATTCAAAAAGTTCTTGAAGGCTCGACTGGTGAATTGGGTGCCATTGTCCGTTATGAGCACCTTTGGTGCGCCGAATCTTGCCAAGATTCTCTCGCGGAACGCCTTTTGCAGCGCCGCCGTGTTCGCGCTCCTCAAAGGCACCATCTCCGTCCATTTCGAGAATCGATCGATGAATACAAGTAGCATCGTATTCCCATGGAATTTCTCCAATTCGTGCCTCAGAAAGGCATCCACTTCCGGATCTGCATGGATCAGCTTCTGGTCCACCTGAGTCGCCTCCAGTGGCGTTTCGTGGCCTATTTCTCCACTGGCAATCGCCACTGACAACTTTTCCTCCCGTTGTCCACTCCTCTGTGGATTTCTTGGCTCAAGCCTCAGCGCCAAGCCGCCACATTCCAATGTGGTGCCAATGCCGGCCAAGAAATCCCAGCCCAGCACCAGATCGTCGATTATGCCTGGCAGCACCAGCAATGGAATTTCTACTTGCCGACTGCCCAGGCCAATCTTTAGGTCCAGCTGTGAGTCCACCTCGCTGCAGCTGCCATTCGCCAGGCGTATGCGCCGCCTTGTGGCGCGCACCACACCCACTCCGTGGAGCCTTTTGGCGAGCCTTTCGCTAATAAAACTGCTCGAGGCTCCCGTATCGATTGTGGCTTTCTGCTGCTCGTCTCCAATGGCCACAATCGCCGTCAGTTGGTGGCCTTCGTCACGCAGTCTCCCAACTAGCGTCTTGGGGCTGTTTGGCGCTGATCCCGCTCGCCCCTGGACTGCGGGTACCGCTGCTCGTTTCCCGACTGGCAACAGGTCACGATGCGCACGCCGATCCGTCCACATTGCCAGCAAAAATCCAGTGCCTTGTTGCGGCACATAACAGCCCGGTGTCCTTCTTGGCCACATGTCCGGCATGCTCTGGATGGGTTCGGGATGTGTGTCCTTTATCCTGTGACACCAGTCCTTGGTGCAGGACGAGGACTCTCCTCCAGAACACCTCTCCGCAGCATTTCTTCTTCGTGGCCATTATCCTCCTCCATGGCCATTAGACGCGTTCTTGCTGGCCGCTGCAGCCGACGCAACCTCTCTCGGTCTCGTTCCAGTAGTTCCAGCCTCATCAGCTCCATCAGACTCTGGAACTGATACGGCCGCGCGTAGGCGCGCAGATCAGGGATGCTGTTGTTGTAAATCAACTTCATCTCATGATCTGGGCCATACCGCAGCGGCCGCATGAGAGTCTGCATCTCCACCATATAGATCTTAAATGGCTCGTCCACCATCTGCTTCCGACGCTTGACCTCGTTCTTGAGGTCCTCCAGGTAGTCCCTCGGCAGGAAGAACTCCTGGAAGCTTCTCACGAAGGTTCCCCACGTCTTCCAGTGTCTATTGTTGGCCACGTACCACTTCAGAGCCATGCCTTTCAGCAGCTCTGGCATCGCTCTGGGGATCAGATCCAGATCCAGGCCATAGGTGTCTGCTGACCACTCCACCTGCTCCAGGAACTCCAACGGCTTTGAAGTGCCATCGAAGCGGAAGTTCCACTCCCTCACCTGTTTGGCCACCTTTGGGTACTCCTGCTCTGAGCTACTTGGCCCTCGCGTCCTTGATTCAGGCTGCGGTGTAGACGTGGCTCTCCATGCTCCTTGCTCTGTCTGCTGCAGTCGCGCAGCGGCACTGGTGGATGGCAGAGATAGCCGCGCCGTATTTGGATCTTCTTCAAACTGCTCGTTTCCCACGATGACCGTGGGCACGTCCTCGCTGTTCGAAGGGCGGCGTCCATGCAGACGCGCTAGCTCGGCGAGCCTGAGCGAATATGGGATCCTTCCCTCGTTCGTCTCCACCCACTCACCGAACTGTCTCCGCATCACGTCCAATGTGCCCGACAGCGTGACTCCGAATTCGTCGCCGTATCGGAGCACATCGTCCTTTTTGAGATTGTATACCCAAGCTCGCACCATTGTGCACAAGTATTACTTATTCTCTTATCGCAGGGCCCCACGTTGGGCGCCAGTTGTAACGAACCTTCGGTTATGCCCGAGTCTAAGCCGGGCCAGTTTCAGCCGACTGTGAGTTCGTTTCAACAAATTTATTTGTTGAAGCCCTTGCGATATTGAATAATAACACTTTGTGAATTTGCTTTGTACTTGGTATATTCTCGTTATATTACTTATTCTTATTTTGACGATACAACACACTCGTATAGTCGTCGTGCGTTATGTGTGTTCGCGCACTCCGGCTGGGCAGACAATTATGGCTCAGTAGCACCAGGTTTCGCCCAAGCGCTCCAGCTCACGCCAGGATTTGCACTGTCTACTCCGGCGGTTCGCTCGGCTGTACGGGCTACTCCTACTACTGGACTCGCTCTTGGCACCCCTAGGTTCTTATGCACACAATTGCTGCTTATTCGCACGGCTGCGTGAACTTACACAAGTTTTATCACGAGACTTCTGGCCAGAATACAATTTGCAGCTGCCTTGTATCAACTCGATAGTTGATGGCCACTACTGCTTCTGTATGTCTGGGTCCTTAAAGGTGTCTGAAGTATCCTCCCAGGATACTTTGGATGCTCCCACGATGTCCTGTCTATGACGAGTCCTGGATATCGGTGTCCTGCGTCGATATCGTAGTCCTTCGATGTCTTCACTCGCGTGACTTGTATTTTCACTGCACTTGAATCTCACTCTTGATCTTCACTCTCGATCTCACTCTTGATTCCTCACTCTTGGTTCTCGCGTACTTTCTGATCCCCTCTATGGCACCGCCGGTGCCCTTTTATAGGGCCGCCGCAGGCCCTGTTCGGCTCTGGAGCGGGGCCTGCCTGCCGCTCGTGCCCATCTATCGGTACAATGGCGTGATCTGGGTGACGCCAGCAGGCCGCCAAATGTCGTGGCAGTTTCGCATTGGCCGAAGTACCGCTGTTGCTATGCAAAAAGACAACGTTCGTCACCTGGAGCGGTACCTCGGCTAACGGTGCCCTATGACCTGCGGTCGAGCGACGCGAGCCCATTTGCTGACACTATAGGAGCGAGAGAGACAGACTATAGTCCGCTCTCTGACCCTTCCAGTCGCGAGGGTTGCTCCTATAGTGTTCGCGTCGCTGTGTGGAGCAATATATGCATGCACGTATGTGCATATAAACACACAGCAAATACATATGTTTATATACACTGCATACGTGCATACCTATATTGCTCCTCACAATCGGAATTGTGAAATTATGATTTGTTTACATTAAAGCTTGGTTACTAAATCAATGAGCATTTGTAAACTGCGCAGATTCTTATGTTTATGTTGAAGCCAAAACTGCTTACTCTGTGGGAATGGAGCAGGGAATATTTATGTCTGAGCCAAGTGGCGTGATGCTACAGGTTGTTTATGATTGAAAAGATTGAGTTAAGCTATTTGAAAGTTGTTTACATTAATCATAAGAGTCGCTTGAGTACCGGTGTGATAACTTGCATAGTGGGCCGAAGGCCAAGAAAAGTGGACACGTACATAGCGAACGTACGAAGAGGCCGAGGGAAGTGAACAGAGATACAGTGGGCCAGAGGCCGAAAAAAAGTAGACATGCGCACAGTGGGCCAAAGGCCGGGAAAAGTGTATTAAATAAAATTTAATAAAATCGATTAAATTTAAATAAAATTAAATTAAATAAAATAAAATAAAATTGATTAAATTTAAATAAAATAAAATTTAAAAAAATCAAATGAAATTTATTGTTGAGCTATCGAGATTTTTCGTATAGCTTTAGATTAAAAACACAATTTGATTAGCAAGTCTTAATTGTTTATTAGATGCGAGTATGCATATGTATGTAAATAGGTATGTTACAGAAAACGTTTCTTGTTAACAAGCGACAGCAAATATGCACACATTCGATCTACGCGAGCCGGTTGCTAAGACTGACCGCTGCGTGGGAGAACGAATGAACGTTAAAAAAGGAGAGCGCAATCTCTTTACAAAATTCTCTTAGATGCTAATAGGTTTGGCGAACTGCCGCTCTTATATTCTTATAAAGTCCTCCCCCCGTTGAAGACTTAGTCTTAAACAGAATCCTTAAGGGGCAGCAAGCACAGCTTGTTTGTAGCTCTTCTTGTCTCGCCAACTTCAGTTTTGAGCACGGCCACCCGAGCAACGCCGTCACCTCCAGGGATAAGTTCAATTATTCTGGCCAGTGGCCCCTTAAGCGGCGGAAGATTCTCATCATTTACGAGAACTACGTCACCAACCGCCAAACCAGACTTAGAAGTTCTCCATTTAGCCCGCTGTTGTAGTAAGTTGAGGTATTCGTCTCGCCAACGTGTCCAGAATACCTGCTGGAGATAGCTTACGCGCTGCCAGGCATCCAAGCGATTGAAATTGAGCCTCGTGAGGTTAAGCTCGCGTAAGGATAAAGGAGGACCACCGTTCAGGAAATGCGCAGGCGTCAGTACGTCCAAGTCTGCTGGGTGCTCTGAAATTGAAACTAAAGGGCGTGAATTAATGACAGCAGCAATGTTGCAGACCAGTGTACGAAGCTCATCATAAGTTAGGACAGAAGGGCCAACAGATCGATAGAAATGATGCTTCGCCGTCTTCACTGCAGCCTCCCACAAACCTCCAAAGTGAAGAGATCGTGGAGGGATGAAATGCCATTCGATTGATTCCGCCAGGCAGAAGTCCTTCACAGCATTCTGGTGGGCGTCAGACAGGAATAGACGCTTCAGCTCCTGAGGCTGGTTGCGGGCGCCAAGAAATGGATGACTTCTGGGCAATATAATTGGATGGCGACTATCAAAGTTAAGAGTAGAATTTTTGAGTCGACCATCTACGCGCAGCAGTCCGACTTCATCAAGAAATGGAGAAAGAGAGGCGAAAACGCTGGATGGCTTAGTGGTTAAATCCATAGACAAATATGAGAACAAAAGTTGATCAGATGATGGATCCCATGCGAGGAAAATGTCTTAGTAATGTCGCTGCCATCATTGAACCTAATGAGTGATTCCTTGTCGCACTCTGTTACGCCGTCCAGCACCATGGGATGGCTTGAACACCACTTTCGCAACTTGAACTGGCCACATGCCAATATTCCAGCTGTTTCTTGCATGACGCGTCTTGCCTCTTCGACTGACGTTCCTCCAGAGATCAAATCGTCGACATAGAAATCGCGAAGTAATGCCTCGGAACCGACTGGGAAGGTATCCTTTTCATCTATGGCGAGCTGATGCATGTCACGCACAGACAAGAATGACGCAGGTTTTGTGCCATATGTGAATTCCTCCATAGAATGCATTGCAGATAGCTGTCTGGCTCAGGCACCTTCACGCAATGATACATTTTGCAAATATCACCGATGAGTGCAACTGGATAGGACCGGAAACGCAGCAATATGTCGATCATTTGCGGCTGAATGACAGGACCTGACATTAGAATGTCGTTCAGCGAATAACCAGTTGATGTAGCTGCTGATCCATCAAAGACGACTCGAAGTTTGGTAGTTGAGCTATCTTCTTTCAAAACGCAGTGATGAGGAAGAAAATATCTGCATTGATGAAATGAGCTGCGAGGAACGCGTGACATGTGATCCAGCTCAGAATACTCATCCAAGAACGCTGAATATTGAATATCCAAGTCTGCTGGGTGCTCTGAAATTGAAACTAAAGGGCGTGAATTAATGACAGCAGCAATGTTGCAGACCAGTGTGCGAAGCTCATCATAAGTTAGGACAGAAGGGCCAACAGATCGATAGAAATGATGCTTCGCCGTCTTCACTGCAGCCTCCCACAAACCTCCAAAGTGAAGAGATCGTGGAGGGATGAAATGCCATTCGATTGACTCCGCCAGGCAGAAGTCCTTCACAGCATTCTGGTGGGCGTCAGACAGGAATAGACGCTTCAGCTCCTGAAGCTGGTTGCGGGCGCCAAGAAAGTTTGTGGCATTGTCAGACCAAATTTGACTTGGTTTTCCTCTGGTGCATATAGTAGGTAGTTAAATCCTTAACTAGTTCCAACCAAATAGCATTCGTAGCAAAACAAACGAATACAGAGACGTAGCATTTCACAGGAGCCTTATTTCGTGCCTCAGGCTTATAAAAGAACGGTCCGCAAAAATCGACTCCAGTCACTCCAAACACACGGCAGCCTTCGACGCGATCCCTGGGTAGATCTGCCATTATGTGCTCAAAGAGTCGAGGTTTTGCGCGAACGCAAATGACGCATCTCTGGATCACACTGGATACAGTTTTTCTACCACCGATTGGCCAATATTGGGAACGCACCAGAGCTAGTACCGCTCGGGGCCCAGCGTGCAAGTTTCGCTGATGGTAATGCATGACAATGGCTCGAGTTACTGGATGACTTCTGGGCAATTTAATTGGATGGCGACTATCAAAGTTAAGAGTAGAGTTTTTGAGGCGACCATCTACGCGCAGCAGTCCGACTTCATCAAGAAATGGAGAAAGAGAGGCGAAAACGCTGGATGGCTTAGTGGTTAAATATAGAGCCAAATATGAGAACAAAAGTTGATCAGATGATGGATCCCATGCGAGGCCAAGTGTCTTAGTAATGTCGCTGCCATCATTGAACCTAATGAGTGATTCCTTGTCGCACTCTGTTACGCCGTCCAGCACCATGGGATGGCTTGAACACCACTTTCGCAACTTGAACTGGCCACATGCCAATATTCCAGCTGTTTCTTGCATGACGCGTCTTGCCTCTTCGACTGAATTTCCTCCAGAGATCAAATCGTCGACATAGAAATCGCGAAGTAATGCCTCGGAACCGACTGGAAAGGTATCCTTTTCATCTATGGCGAGCTGATGCATGGCACGCACAGACAAGAATGACGCAGGTTTTGTGCCATATGTGACCGTATCAAGCTTGAACACTTCTAACTCATCATCTGGTGAATTCCTCCATAGAATGCATTGCAGATAGCTGTCTGGCTCAGGCACCTTCACGCAATGATACATTTTGCAAATATCACCGATGAGTGCAACTGGATAGGACCGGAAACGCAGCAATATGTCGATCATTTTCGGCTGAATGACAGGACCTGACATTAGAATGTCGTTCAGCGAATAACCAGTTGATGTAGCTGCTGATCCATCAAAGACGACTCGAAGTTTGGTAGTTGAGCTATCTTCTTTCAAAACGCAGTGATGAGGAAGAAAATATCTGCATTGATGAAATGAGCTGCGAGGAACGCGTGACATGTGATCCAGCTCAGAATACTCATCCAAGAACGCTGAATATTGAGACTTTATATGAGGCAAGCGATTCAATTTCTTCTCCAAATTAAGAAACCGCCGCAGCGCTTGCTGATATGACTCTCCAAGAAGCTCGTAATTAAGCTTAACAAGCAAGCGTACTGTATATTGGCCACTGGGCAATCGTTTGTAATGCCTCACAAAATGCGCTTCGCAATCTGATTCCTCCTAATGTTTACGACAGGGTCGCTGCAACTCTCAGTGCCCCAGAAACGACGAACGAGACTGTGGACCTGGATCCGAAGGCCTCTTTGAAACTATTAGTGTGGAATTGTGGCCGCTAGCTTTGCCCCCCGATACAACCCAACCAAGACGAGTCTTCTGTAGCAGTGGAAGCCCAGGCGCCAACTTTATTTGACCCACACAGAGCAATTCATGGAAAAGGCTGACTCCGATAAGCAAATCTATTCGCTGTGGCCTATCGAAAGCTGGATCTGCCAATACTATATTCTGCGGTATACTCCAATTGCTTGTTGTTAATGTCAGATCTGGCATTAACGTATTTGCTCCTCCTCCTCCACACCACGTCTGTTATCAACATTCTATGTTGATAACAGGTTCTTGTTATTAACAGAACCTCTTGAGCGGTGGGCGCTCGCAGCCAACTTGCAGGTGTTTTCGCTCACTTCACTTTTTTACTTTCTTTCTACCTCTACTGATGTGTACATATAAACTGTGAAATAAACTACTACTTGTGAAATACACTACACTCGTGTTTCCATCACCCGATCCACCACCCACACTACACACCGGCACCAGCATCACACCATCCGACCCCAGCCGACATCTGGAGCGCCACCCCTACGTTTTCATTCATACTCCGGCTCGAAGGATATATATATATATATATATATATATATATACTCCGGCTCGAAGGATATATATACTCCGGCTCGAAGGACCAATGAAAACGTAGGGGTGGCGCTCCAGATGTCGCTCAGATATGTATATAATATATATATACAGTCGAGTCTCGATAATTCGTACCCCGCTAAATCGAAAACCTCAATAATTCGTAAGAAACTGCTGGTCCCTTGATTGTTAATTCGTAATAATCCCATACATTTTGGTCCCCTCGTTAATTCGTAATTTTTCTGCCTACTCGGCCAAGATCTTTCCTCTTATGAATCTTTTCGAAACCTCTTATAATTCGTAATTTCATTTCGTAACCTCTTGTGATTCGTAATTCTTGATTTTGCTGGAAGTTAAACTACCGTGCATGGCGCCTTTTTGTCGCTTCATGTGCGAAATTTCGTTGTTCTCTCATTGGATTTAGATTAGTTTGCTCATTTTATTTGAAGCGTGTAGATGATTTGTAAAAATGTCAAGCAAACGTTCTCATAGCGTTTTTTATAATATCATATCAATTCATATCATAATGTTCCGAATAATGCAATTGATTAATTGATTAATAAGCTTGGTAAACACAACAAAAAAAATAATTATGAAGAACATGAAACAATACAAAATTATCATAATCTTAATCTGAAGAAATCAATACGATTGTCCATCTAGAAACAGAATTATTAGTCTATAAAGTTTTCTCATCAAAACCCATGTGGCGCAGCAAGCAAGGCAGCGACAAAGCAAGACGCATTGCGGGCGCACATACATACATACATACATATGTATGTATGTATGTATGTATGTATATGTGTGCAAGCGTAGATCAGCGTGTGGCTGCAATCGTACATACATACATACATATGTATTTGTGCATGTAAAGCTAATTGAAAAAGAGTTATGATTTCTAAAATAAAACCTAAAATGTCAAATAGAATATGCAGATCATATGCTCAAACTCTCATTACATTCCATTATATATTTTAAAAATTTTAAAACAATTAAAATATTGGAAGTGCAAGCAACGTTGAGCAATGCAAAGCAATTTTCGTATGCGTGTGCACATATACACACAAAAAATCTTGGGCCGTTTTCTATGTTGCTATGCGTGCAAATTCTAAGAATCACAATTGTTTTTGAATCGCGTTAGAATTGTCTTTGAATTGTATTTGTATTTTCAGCCACTGCTTTAGTGTTTCTTTCGTATATGGCGAATTTGATTCGTTTTCGCTACTCTGTCGTTTAAGTGAGCCGTGGTGTAGATGGTTAAACGGATGCAACGAATGTTAGGGTGTCGCAGGTTCTAGTCTCTCCTAAGCCTTTTATAATTTCTTATTTTTAATTTTTTTTTTTTTTTTTAATTATTTCTTTCTTTCCTATTATTTATTCTTTTGTATTTGATACCTTTGAAAGTTAGTTAGTAGTTTAACTAATTGTGAATAAGTGCGTTTTTATACCCTGAACCCATTGAAAATGGGAAATCAGGGTATAATGGTTGTTGGGCCCAGCAATCAGCGCTTTATAAGAACTAAGAGCGGCAGTTCGCCAAACCTATTAGCATCTAAGAGAATTTTGTAAAGAGATTGCGCTCTCCTTTTTTAACGTTCATTCGTTCTCCCACGCAGCGGTCAGTCTTAGCAACCGGCTCGCGTAGATCGAATGTGTGCATATTTGCTGTCGCTTGTTAACAAGAAACGTTTTCTTTAACATACCTATTTACATACATACATACATACTCGCATCTAATAAACAATTAAGACTCGCTAATCAAATTGTGTTTTTAATCGAAAGCTATACGAAAAATCTCGATAGCTCAACATTTGGTGACCCCGACGTGATCTCTCTATGCATATACATGTTCTTACATACATATAAGCATATCAACATAAACACATAAACATATAAATATATATATAAATATACATATACATATATATTTAAGTTTCGTAAATACATATATATTGTCGTGCACATATGCCGTTTATATAGCAATTGCCTTTTTACCGCTACTTCTTGCAAAGTCGCCAGACAGTCTTTCGTTTCGTTTTGCAATACAGTGGTGTCCGTAAAAACAGTGCGTATAAACTTATTTCTACAGACATACCTACATATGTGCTCATTAGTTATAACTTATTGGTGTACATACAAGTAACAAGTGACAAGTTAATAAACAATTAATAGCAACTAATTTCGGAACTGTGAGTTTCTATAACTTCGCACGCATACGTCGATTAAGCGTGCATAATCTCAGTGCTTGCCGTTAATTCTGTTGTTGTCATTGCACTCATTCGGTTCGGCTGCAATACTATCGCGTCCATAATAACGTTGCCGGTGCGCACTAATTCATACGCATGCAATAATTTGGTGAAATAATATTGGCATATAATTGGCAATTAACTAAACTCTGTGGTGTGATCAGTAAAAACTC
The DNA here is from genome assembly GCA_030914335.1 of Drosophila borborema. NCBI lineage: Eukaryota > Metazoa > Arthropoda > Insecta > Diptera > Drosophilidae > Drosophila > Drosophila borborema. The sequence goes on along the minus strand of JAUESP010000284.1, from coordinate 59,023 downwards.
AGAATCTGAGTTTTGCGCCCGTGTATATCAGCAACTGTGAACTCTATCTGTAATTCTCGTGTGTTTTACTCATCATGGCGAGCTTAAATGCTACTACAGTTGCGCCCGAGCAAGGTTGATTCTGATGCGCTTGCCGATCACAGTGAAAGCACTTTAAACGTTCTTTTGGAGCACATTGGTAAGCTAAGCCATTCTTTTAGTGAAGCCCATGAAACTCTAGAGGAACTTGACTTTGCTGAGATGGGCAGCGATTTGCGCGTTGACTTCGATGACTTAATAATGGTCATGCAGTCAACAATAATGTCAGAAATTCAAGGTCGTACCGCTCAAATGCCTCATAGCTCCACGTTTAGTAGACCGGTCGTCACTACTCAGGTTTCCGATCCCAAAATACATTCCGCACCTGCATTGCCGCCTTTAAAGCTGCCTACGTTCAGCGGTGGATATGCAAATTGGACTGATTTCTACTCAATGTTTTCAACAATCATTGATAGCAGGCCAGAAATCAGCAACATGGAAAAGCTTCAGCATCTACGGTCTTGTCTGGATGGTGCTGCGTTGGATACAGTTCGATCTTTGGAAATTTCTAACGACAACTATAAGATGGCCATAAAGCTATTGAAACAAAGATATGATAACCGACGTTTAATTTTTCAAGCCCACATCGTAAAGATCTTAGGGCTGAAAAGGGTAGAAAATGGATCCATAGCCAAGCTGCGAGAATTGTCCGACAGCTTCAATGTACATATGCGTGCACTCAGTAGCCTGGGCACAACAGAACAGATAGCCAGTGCCATCATTGCTCAGGTGCTGTTACAGAAACTTGATGTGGCCTCACAAGCTAAATGGGAAGAGAAATTGGAGGATTCGGAGGTGGCGTCCCATATACCTGCATATGAAAAAGTGGCCTCTTTCCTTGAGCTTCGCTGCCGCACTTTGGAATCAATGGAATTCTCTCTAAATAACTATTCATCCAGTAGGCAGGTGAATTCCAGCAGTAAATTGGCCAACAGCCGGTCCACATTTCTTGTAACAGACCACAGTGCACACAGTTGCGTTTTTTGTAATGATCCTGAGCATACAATCTATAAATGCTCAAGATTCGCAAACCTATCGCCTACTCTTCGTCTGAATGAAGTCAAGAAGGCTGGGCTATGCTTAAATTGTTTGAAAGGCGGCCATCAGTCGCGACAATGTGGCTCGCGTAGTTGTCGGGTCTGTGGAGTCAAGCATCATACGCTTCTCCACCTTGGCAACTCCAGCACATCGCAGGCAGTAACTCCGTTCCATCAGCAATCCTCATCATCAGGGATGCAGATCACTCCTACTCAGCCCTCAGCTCCGTCCACTACTCTCCTGGCTCAAGCGATGTTGCGCTTCTGGCTACCGCAGTGGTTCTGGCCAAGAATCGGTTTGGCGAGCTTGTTCCTTGTCGTGCACTCTTAGATTCAGGCTCCCAGGTACATCTTGTTACAGCCAGGTTTGCCAATCTGCTACAACTTAAGAGAGCAAGGTCATATGCCACGTACAGACGTGGCTTAGGCGACTCCAATTTTGCCACCGATGGAAGCACCATTTGCCTCACTTTGCAAGCTCACGCATCGGAGTATGCGACTAGCATAACGGCCATGGTAGCAGCAAATATAACTGGCAGGCAGCCCAGTTCTAATATAAATACAAGCAATTGGAGTATACCGCAGAATATAGTCTTGGCAGATCCAGCTTTCGATAGGCCACAGCGAATAGATTTGCTTATCGGAGTCAGCATTTTCTATGACTTGCTCTGTGTGGGTCAAATCAAGTTGGCGCCTGGGCTTCCACTGTTTCAGAAGACTCGTCTTGGTTGGGTTGTATCGGGGGGCAAAGCTAGCGGCCACAATTCCACACTAATAGTTTCAAAGACGCCTTCGGATCCAGGTCCAGACTCCGCTACTGATATCCAATTGGACAGTCTCGTTCGTCGTTTCTGGGAGACTGAGAGCTGCAGCGACCCTGTCGTAAACATTAGCAAGGAGGAATCAGATTGCGATCAATGCAGATATTTTCTTCCTCATCACTGCGTTTTGAAAGAAGATAGCTCAACTACCAAACTTCGAGTCGTCTTTGATGGATCAGCAGCTACATCAACTGGTTATTCGCTGAACGACATTCTATTGCTGCGTTTCCGGTCCTATCCAGTTGCACTCACCGGTGATATTTGCAAAATGTATCGTTGCGTGAAGGTGCCTGAGCCAGACAGCTATCTGCAATGCATTCTATGGAGGAATTCACCAGATGATGAGTTAGAAGTGTTCAAGCTTGATACGGTCACATATGGCACAAAACCTGCGTCATTCTTGTCTGTGCGTGCCATGCATCAGCTCGCCATAGATGAAAAGGATACCTTTCCAGTCGGTTCCGAGGCATTACTTCGCGATTTCTATGTCGACGATTTGATCTCTGGAGGAAATTCAGTCGAAGAGGCAAGACGCGTCATGCAAGAAACAGCTGGAATATTGGCATGTGGCCAGTTCAAGTTGCGAAAGTGGTGTTCAAGCCATCCCATGGTGCTGGACGGCGTAACAGAGTGCGACAAGGAATCACTCATTAGGTTCAATGATGGCAGCGACATTACTAAGACACTTGGCCTCGCATGGGATCCATCATCTGATCAACTTTTGTTCTCATATTTGGCTCTATATTTAACCACTAAGCCATCCAGCGTTTTCGCCTCTCTTTCTCCATTTCTTGATGAAGTCGGACTGCTGCGCGTAGATGGTCGCCTCAAAAACTCTACTCTTAACTTTGATAGTCGCCATCCAATTATATTGCCCAGAAGTCATCCAGTAACTCGAGCCATTGTCATGCATTACCATCAGCGAAACTTGCACGCTGGGCCCCGAGCGGTACTAGCTCTGGTGCGTTCCCAATATTGGCCAATCGGTGGTAGAAAAACTGTATCCAGTGTGATCCAGAGATGCGTCATTTGCGTTCGCGCAAAACCTCGACTCTTTGAGCACATAATGGCAGATCTACCCAGGGATCGCGTCGAAGGCTGCCGTGTGTTTGGAGTGACTGGAGTCGATTTTTGCGGACCGTTCTTTTATAAGCCTGAGGCACGAAATAAGGCTCCTGTGAAATGCTACGTCTCTGTATTCGTTTGTTTTGCTACGAATGCTATTTGGTTGGAACTAGTTAAGGATTTAACTACCTACTATATGCACCAGAGGAAAACCAAGTCAAATTTGGTCTGACAATGCCACAAACTTTCTTGGCGCCCGCAACCAGCTTCAGGAGCTGAAGCGTCTATTCCTGTCTGACGCCCACCAGAATGCTGTGAAGGACTTCTGCCTGGCGGAATCAATCGAATGGCATTTCATCCCTCCACGATCTCCTCACTTTGGAGGTTTGTGGGAGGCTGCAGTGAAGACGGCGAAGCATCATTTCTATCGATCTGTTGGCCCTTCTGTCCTAACTTATGATGAGCTTCGCACACTGGTCTGCAACATTGCTGCTGTCATTAATTCACACCCTTTAGTTTCAATTTCAGAGCACCCGGCAGACTTGAACGTACTGACGCCTGCGCATTTCCTGAACGGTGGTCCTCCTTCATCCTTCAGCGAGCCTAACCTCACGAGGCTCAATTTCAATCGCTTGGATGCCTGGCAGCGCGTAAGCTATCTCCAGCAGGTATTCTGGACACGTTGGCGAGACGAATACCTCAACTTACTACAGCAGCGGGCTAAATGGAGAACATCTAAGTCTGGTTTGGCGGTTGACGACGTAGTTCTCGTAAAGGATGAGAATCTTCCGCCGCTTAAGTGGCCACTGGCCAGAATAACTGAACTTATCCCTGGACGTGACGGCGTTGCACGGGTGGCCGTGCTCAAAACTGAAGCTGGCGAGACAAGAAGAGCTACAAACAAGCTGTGCTTGCTGCCCCTTAAGGATTCTGTTTAAGACTAAGTCTTCAACGGGGGGAGGATGTTGGGCCCAGCAATCAGCGCTTTATAAGAACTAAGAGCGGCAGTTCGCCAAACCTATTAGCATCTAAGAGAATTTTGTAAAGAGATTGCGCTCTCCTTTTTTAACGTTCATTCGTTCTCCCACGCAGCGGTCGGTCTTAGCAACCGGCTCGCGTAGATCGAATGTGTGCATATTTGCTGTCGCTTGTTAACAAGAAACGTTTTCTTTAACATACCTAAAAGTATGTAACAGGCAGAAGGAGGCGTGGCAGACCCCATAAAGTATATATATTCTTGATCAGGGTGACGAGAAAAGTTGATATAGCCATGTCCGTCTGTCCGTCTGTCCGTCTGTCTGTCTGTCCGTATGTTTGAACGCGTCGATTTCCGAAGATACAAAAGCTAGAGAGTTCATTCTTTTTGTGTTAGGTCCGTATATTGAGCGCGCAGTACGAGTTTGTTTCAGAAATTCGATAACTTGTATATTTGCAAGGTTATCGATAACTGAAATTATCGGGAACCAGTTATAAAATTCTAGCTAATTCATCTTTAGAGTTAGAGTTTCCAAGTCTTATATATGTAGATACCAATTTAATACAATTTCGGTTTTTGTCAGTTTTTGGATTCCGGTCCCCAATTCGCCCCCACACCCCCAAATGTGTGAAAAACGCATTTCAAATTCTAGAGACATACAGTTTGGTTTGGCATATAGATATGAATATCATAATCTTAATCTGAAGAAATCAATACGATTGTCCATCTAGAAACAGAATTAATAGTCTATAAAGTTTTCTCATCAAAACCCATGTGGCGCAGCAAGCAAGGCAGCGACACAGCAAGACGCATTGCGGGCACACATGCATACATACATATGTATGTATGTATGTATATGTGTGCAAGCGTAGATCAGCGTGTGGCTGCAATCGTACATACATACATACATATGTATTTGTGCATGTAAAGCTAATTGAAAAAGAGTTATGATTTCTAAAATAAAACCTAAAATGTCAAATAGAATATGCAGATCATATGCTCAAACTCTCATTACATTCCATTATATATTTTAAAAATTTTAAAACAATTAAAATATTGGAAGTGCAAGCAACGTTGAGCAATGCAAAGCAATTTTCGTATGCGTGTGCACATATACACACAAAAAATCTTGGGCCGTTTTCTATGTTGCTATGCGTGCAAATTCTAAGAATCACAATTGTTTTTGAATCGCGTTAGAATTGTCTTTGAATTGTATTTGTATTTTCAGCCACTGCTTTAGTGTTTCTTTCGTATATGGCGAATTTGATTCGTTTTCGCTACTCTGTCGTTTAAGTGAGCCGTGGTGTAGATGGTTAAACGGATGCAACGAATGTTAGGGTGTCGCAGGTTCTAGTCTCTCCTAAGCCTTTTATAATTTCTTATTTTTAATTTTTTTTTTTTTTTTTTTAATTATTTCTTTCTTTCCTATTATTTATTCTTTTGTATTTGATACCTTTGAAAGTTAGTTAGTAGTTTAACTAATTGTGAATAAGTGCGTTTTTTTAAATTTCAAATATTTAATAGCATCATTTCTGAAAGTGTTTTTGTTTCAATTATATTTTATTCCGTTAAGTCAACAGAAAATAATAAACAGCACGTGACATCTGCGGTTTTCCTATATGTATGCCCACATGTACATTCAAAACTAGTGTAGCATGGTCTAAAAATTTAAAATTGCTAGATGGCGCTTTAGCAGTGAACTTATTTACTATGGCTATTACAGCTTCGAGTGGCATTGATATATTTCTTTTACAATTATGAAGTGTCTGTGTTAATTAAGGTAATGCCTGTTAATCGAGGACCGTCTATTTGTTGGGTCTATTTTTAATGATATTTAATAATATAAACTTTTTCGAATTTCAACTAATATAAGCGCCATCTATTATTATTTTTTTTGGCAATGCAATGTATATATACATGTCCATATGTACATTTTGAACGTTACACGCATACATTCTTATCTACATATACTTTCTGATTTAAACATATGGGTAATTCTCCAGAAAAGTCAACTTTTTGTCACGTTCGACACTGGTTTTTTGTAATTATCTTGAAAACGGATTAATTTTAGCAATATTAGCAAGAGCAATATATTTAACTATTTGTCAAAATAAAGAAGTTTTTTTTGCTATTTTCAGCACTAAAATTGATGCATTTTCAAGATAATTACAAAAAACCAAACCACAGTACAGATTATTATTTTATTTTATTAAAATTGGGTTCAGGGTATTATCTAGTCGAGCACTCTCGACTAGAGTTTTCTTACTTGTTAATAAGTTGAAATTGTTGAAATGACGTGAAATATAAAAACCCTTTCAATTCGTATTTTGATTTTTTACAGCCCGTTAAATGGAAACCCCGGTAAATCGTAAACCTCTGTAATTCGTAAAAAAATCCGGTTCCCTTGCTATTACGAATTATCGAGACTCGACTGTATATATATATATATTCCAAGTCAACATCCCAGCGATCCGCAAGGCGACCAGATAAGTTCTTTCATTTTTATAAGCCGTTTACTGCAACGTGATCAGGTACCTTCATTTAGAGTTTGCCTATATTTGTGTCTGTGCAAGTGCAACTTGTGAAGTGTCCGTGCCTGCATATAAATTCCTATATGTACGCTTTCCGTTGCCGAAATTGGCTTATGTCCGGTATCGCCGATCTATCATCCCCATATCGTGACGAGTGAAAAGAGAGAAGAGGAAAGATTGTCTGTCTGTCATTTTTTCATAACCTCTGCCGCACAGCTGAAGCGCGACTCAGGGGCATTGAACTTGCCTTCCTCCATCTTTCTTTAAACCTTTAATTAACGGAATATTTCGGCAATTAGAAAACATACATGGCAAACAACAAACGTTTTTCCTATACATACATACAGATTTACACATGTACACACTATACGAGTATACACACAATTTTCTATGTATGTGTCGTGTCTTCTTCGTCCGATGATATCTGTGATGATTCCACAACCACTTTTTCTGTTTTCTTCCGCATGACGCTGGAGGTCAGTGCATTCCGTGCACGTGTGTTCATTTCTCTATTTCTTTTCTGATTGATTCTTTCTAGAACTTTTCGTAGTTCTGGCAACCTCACTCATTGCCATTTTCCAACACTACGGACACGGACCACACTCAGCAATTAGGGTAACCCTAACTGCCAACCACAGTATGCAACTATCGATATTGCCTATCGATACCTTTATTTACATAACTGACAACAACAGTAGTAGTTAAACTTTCTGGCATTCACATCTCTGATGCCTCAGCAACAACATTTCACGGCAGTCACATCTCTGATGCCTCAGCAACATATTTTGGCAGTCACATCTCTGATGCCTCAGCAACAACATTTTGGCAGTCACATCTCTGATGCCTCAGCAACAACATTTCACGGCAGTCACATCTCTGATGCCTCAGCAACATATTTTGGCAGTCACATCTCTGATGCCTCAGCAACAACATTTTGGCAGTCACATCTCTGATGCCTCAGCAACAACATTCATTGGCAACTACATCTTTGGTGCCACAGCAACAAAATTCATCAGCAACTACATCTCTGGTGCCACAGCAACAAAATTCATCGGCAACTACATCTCTGGTGCCACAGCACTGTGGACGGAAAGCCCGATTTTTTGGCATAAAGTCGAAAAAGTCATGGAAAGATATGGTGCCGATTGTTATTTATTTAGAAACTAGATACTCTAAGCACAATATATTGATGATCTATCAGTTAATTCTTGCAGCCCTGCATGAGAACCAGGGCCACAAAGTCAATTATGTGATTAGAGCTTTGTTTACATTCGCAAGCTTTACAAATTTGCTCAACTTTGAGGTGACTTATTTTAGTGAAAGTAACCATTAATAATTTAACGAACTATGGAAAATACAGATCCACGTATGCTTAATATGAATTCCAATTTAGAATTGTGTAGTATGTGTTCAATATTGTACATGTGTCATATGTTGTAGTATATGTTTTTCTTGAAAACTAGAACCGAGTCCACGTGAATTATGGAGTAGAACTAATGAACGGCCAATCCCGGCCAAAAAGTAAATATGTGGAGTGATAAATAAAAGTACATAATTTTGCGAGGTAATAACTTTATTTGTGTCTTCTTGCATCCCTGTTTGCAAATAACACATATTGCAGCCACTTTTGAATTCAGCAATGCACAGTTGCTTGATGTATGGCGCAACAACACGAACAAAAAAAAATCAATTTATGATTGGATTGTTTATCATATAGGCAGCAATAATATAGACGATCAACAAAAATATTCGTTAAATAAAAAAGCTGCTACTATACAAGACTTCATTCGAAAAAATTGGTCGAAATGTCATCAAAATGTGGCAAACTTAAAAAAAAAATATATATATTTCAAATTCAATGTAATTGGCCTTAGTTTTGGATATTGAGTTTGATATAATTGATAGACTCCACACTATTCTGATAGCAATATCCAGTGAATTACCAATTAATTTACAAAAATTTAAAGACTTTTGCGAAGAAAAAACAATTTGATGGATGTTTTTAACAGAGCAATCGGTACATCGGGGGGATGGGGGAGAGCAGGCAAGGCAAAGTTTCTGATTGTGCTCAACTTGGTGAGTGCCAGTGCGATCCTTGTTCTTGCTCTTCTCAAGTCGACACACTACCTCCACGTGGTTCCTCCTGGATTATGACTCAGCCCCCGTTGAGTTATAAACCAAAGTGCGCGGCGGGATCCTAATCCTTAAATTAGGTTTTGGCGTAGGACTTGATATCCACCCATAGAAAAAAGACTCATCAGTGAATGAAGCAAGAGGAGCCTCGGAAAGGAACCCGGAAAACGTTGACGACCACGGCAAACGGAAAAAGGAAAATGATTTGAGAGTATGCACCTGGAACGTACGGACATTGTACAGACCCGGTGCTGCTCAACAACTAGCGGATACCCTCAATGAGTTGAAGGCTGACATCACAGCCATCCAGGAAATGCGATGGAAAGGGCAGGGGCGCATAAGAAAAAGCAGCTGTGACATCTATTACAGTTGTCTTAATGATAGGCGTGAATTTGGTTGTGGTTTCGTCGTAGGGCCCAAGTTGCGGCACCGAGCCTCGCACTTCACACCAGTTAGCGAGAGGATTGCGACGATACGAATAACTGCCAAATTCTTCAACATCAGCCTAATCTGTGCGCATGCCCCGACGGAAGAGAAAGACGATGCTACCAAGGATGCTTTCTATGCATAGCTCGACCGAGCATATGGCCGTTGCCCGTCACATGACATTAAAATCCTTCTAGGAGATTTTAACGCCAAAATAGGGCGGGAGGGCATCTTTGGAGCAACCGTTGGCCCGTTTAGTCTGCACGAGTCCACATCGAGCAATGGACTTAGACTAATAGGATTTGCGGCCGCACACAATATGATTGTACGTAGTACAGGTTTTCGTCACCTTAACATCCACAAGGCATCCTGGCTGTCGCCTGGTCGTCTGACGCGAAATCAGATTGATCATGTTGTGATCGATGCAAGGCATGCATCTAGCATACTTGATGTGAGATCTTGTCGGGGTCCTAACATCGACTCTGACCACTACCTTGTTGCAGCCAAGGTACGCGCACGGCTGTGTGTCGCGAAAGTCTCACGTCAAGGTATGCCAAGAAAGCTGGACAACGAAAAGCTGCAATCACAACGACATAAGGATGCCTTCTCCACTCGACTCTCGGGCCGACTCGGCCAACTCCCTCCAATGCCTATAAATACAACGGATATGTGGGCGTACATGTCCAATGCCATAAACGCCTCTGCTGTGGAAGTACTTGGGTTCCAACGCCCTCCCAACCGGAATCCATGGTACGACCAGGAGTGTCGGGAAGCGACTGCAGCAAAAGACGCCGCCTACAGAAGAACGCTGCAAGCAGGAGCTACTCGAGCGGTGGTGGATATTTATAGGTCGCGGAGACGAGACGAGAAGCGCCTTTTCAGGAGGAAGAAGCGGGGGATGGAAAGGCTTGAGTGTGAGAAGATGGAGAGTAGCAGAAGCAAGAACGATGCCCGTGACTTTTACCGGAGGGTCAAGCGCATGACCCAAGGGTATAAGTCTGGATCGCTTGCCTGCAGGAGTGACGATGGAAACCTGGTTACTGATGCGGAGATTGTACTGAGGTTATGGCGGGATCACTTTGAGAGTCTTTTGGCTGGAAACAGTGAGAATGAGCTTGACGAAGTTGGTCCACTAACCCCAATCAGAGATGATGGTGTTGAAGTTCCCATCCCTAGCCATACGGAAGTTGAGACAGCTATACAGCGTCTCAAAAACAATAAAGCCGCGGGAGCAGATGGCTTACCGGCTGAATTGTTTAAGGCTGGAGGCGATGAGCTGGTAGGGTGCATGCACCAACTTATCAGCAGCGTATGGCTAACGGAAAGCATGCCCGATGATTGGAACCTCAGTATGATCTGCCCAATCCTGAAGAAGGGTGATGCAACACAACGCACCAACTACCGTGGCATCAGCCTTCTTCCCGTCGCATACAAGGTTCTCACGAGCGTAATGTGTGAGAGACTGAAACCATATGCTGAAGCATTGATAGGTCCTTATCAATGCGGTTTCCGTCCTGGCAAGTCTACAGTTGACCAGATCTTCACATTGCGCCAAATCCTGGAGAAAACACACGAGAACCAATTCGACACATACCACCTGTTCGTCGATTTTAAAGCTGCTTTTGATAGCCCACGGCGAGACTGCCTGTACGCTACCATGTCTGAGCTTGGTATTCCTGCAAAGCTAATTCGGCTTTGTAGCATGACATTGAGCAACACCATCAGCTCTGTCAAGGTAGGAAATGACCAATCCGAAACCTTCAATACCAAGCGGGGTCTCAGACAAGGCGACTCGCTGTCTTGTGTGCTCTTCAATTTACTTATGGAGAGTATAATAAGGAAAGCTGGAGTGCATCGGATGGGCACAATACTGGGATACAAAAGTGTCCAGCTCCTTGGTTACGCTGATGATATTGATATCATTGGTCGTACCAAGCGTTATGTAACTGCGGCTTTTGGAGCTATCGAAAGGGAATCAGCTAAAGTTGGTCTTGCAGTAAAACATGGGCAAAACAAAGTTTATGGTGTGCAGTACTAGGGAGTCGCGGCGTCTTGACTCTTACCTTACTGCTGGAGACTATAACTTTGAGTCTGTCAAGGACTTTGTCTATTTGGGAACTGCAGTGACCAACAAAAATGATGTCAGCCTGGAGATCAAGCGGAGAATTACACTTGCCAACAAATGTTACCTTGGGCTCAGTAGGCAAATGAACAGTAGAGCCCTCTCTCGAAAGACAAAGGTAACCCTTTACAAGACACTCATCATTCCAGTGCTGCTCTATGGAGCGGAAGCCTGGACCGTGACGCAGTCAGATGCAGCTGCTCTTGGTGTCTTTGAGAGAAAGATTCTTCGCAAGATCTTTGGACCAATTTGCGTTGGCGAAACCTATCGTATCAGGTGGAACGACGAGCTGTACGAGCTATACGGCGATGTTGACATTGGCAAGCGAATTGAC
>JAUESP010000284.1:0-42500 GCA_030914335.1 Drosophila borborema | reverse complement strand
TTGATATCAGGCAGTGGCGCTGGTGGTAAGCGCTATGCAAGCTATACTTAGGTGCGTGGGTTCGAATCCCGCAGAAAAATTTTTTTCAAAAATTATTTTTTGTAAATTTTTTTTATATTTGTATAATTATTATAAAATGCTTGCTGCCAATTGATAATAATTTATAAACATACGCATATGAATTGTGCATTTAGGCAAAAACTAAAACAACTTTTCCGATTTGCCACACTGCTTGGCAAGCAGTTAATCTATGCATGCATATATGTATGTATGTACACAGATGTCTGTATTTGTGTATACACATCAAAGTGTGTATACATATTGCGAGAATCGCGATTGTATTGTTTTGTTTATATTTATTTTATTTTATATTTTTATTTATTTATATTTTTATATTATATATAGTGATTATTATTTAGTTCCATCTCTTTCACTCACTTGTGGCTACACAATACTCGCTGAATATGAAGCCTAAGGCAACTGTCTCAACAGATAACTAAATATACATACACAAATACATATTTACATACATATTATATATTATCTGAAAGGTATTCATGCGTAGATCATATATATAGTCTATATATGATCTAGCTCCTTTGTATCAAATGATATAACAATTCGATTTTTATTTTAATTTTTAAAATATATATCAAATCATAACTTTTATTTTTGATTTTTATAATAAAAATTGAAAATAAAAGTTATGATTTGATTTTTATATAAAAATTGATTTGTAATAATTATTTTTGGATAAAATGCTTTTTGCCATCTTAGCAATTGCTACTAAGCTCTTATATGCATGAATTATGCAGTTGGCCACAACAAACTTCTTTGCCGATTTGCCACGCCCCAGTGGGCGTAGACGCATAATTTTTTGGCAATGCGAAAATTACAGGGTATTTTTCGATATGCCACGCCCCCAAAGTGGCTGAAAAATTACTTTTGGGTCATCGATAGAGGAGAACATTAGTAACTCATCATAACCCATCCAATTTTCGGTTTGCCACGCCCCCTGTGGGCGTAGATATATCTACCATAGCTTATTGATCTTGGGCTGTCAACCCGAGTATACATGCAAAATTTCAAGTCTCTAGTGTCAATAGTGTTCAAAATATAGCACAATTTGAAAAATCGCTATATATTCAGGTGCGATTTGCCACGCCCCCAATGAGCGTAGATATATCCGCCATAGCTTTTTAAACTGGGGTTGTCACCCCGAGTATACATTCCAAACTGCAACTCTTTAGCTCATCATCTAGTATGATAACTTGCCTATGGGCGCAAGAGTTTTACGATTTGAACGCCCCTAGTGGGCGAATCGAGAAAATTTTTACACTTTATAATTCGGGAGCATATATGAGTATATGTTTAAAATTTCAAGTCTCTAGCTCTAATAGCGCCGAAAAATATTGCGTTCATACGGACAGACGGACGGACAGCAAGACGGACATTGCACAAACCCAATAAACTTTCTTCCCTTTGGGAACAAAGTATAAAAAGTGATCAATTGTCGGAATAAGGTAATTTACATTACAATTACATATAGTTGAAAAATATTCAACCAGTACATTTATCTTAAACGAAGAGATTTCACGAGGAGTCGAAAAATTAAACTTCGTTATAGAAACATTCGCAGAAAGTTTAGAGGAAATAAATGCAGATATTGCATCACATGTTGTATCCGACGAAAGCGTAGATAAAATAACTTGCTTTCGAGGAGCGACAACGCATAAAGTTAGAACAGTATTGGAAGAATTAGTTGACATATTGGTATTCTTTGTTTGAGCAACAATTGGAGGGGAAACCAATTTTTGATCAGGGACAAGAGATTCGATAGCAATATCAACCGATAAGGACGTAGTCACAGGGCAGGGCGAGGGAACACGAAGTGATTTAGGAGATGAAGACAAAACAGAAACACAAGGTGAGGGAGGAACAGGCGAGTTGGGAGTCGATGTTAGTACAGGAGGACCAGCACATTTAACATGCATAATGTTCTCACACAGCCAGCAATTTACAAATTGAACCTGTGCAGAGTCCGCTGCCTGTCTATAAATGCATGCCTTATTGTATATTGGCAATTGGGGCTTTTAAGAAATCAAATGGATAGTCAAACAAAAATGTTGGGAGAGCGATTCACAACAAACAGCAGCTTAAGCAAAAAAAAAAAACGAAAAAAAAAAAAATAACACCGTAAGAGAGAACGCAAACTTAGGTTTGAGTGCAGATAACAATTAATTGTAAACAATTAAGAGAGCGCAAAAAGCAAATAGAAAAATCAAAACAGAAATGCAAATAAAGAACTTTTTCAACTAAACAAAACTGCAAAGCAGTATAAAACAACTGACAGTAAACCACGGATTAAAATGAATGAAAAATGAAGATCACAAACAAAAATCTTTGCAGCTGATAATTAGCCGCAATTTTGTGCAAATCGAAATAAATAAATATTAACATGTAAGAACGTTGCAGTTAGGCGCAACTAACTGCCAAATACTCTGTTCCTATAGGTGCATTTTATTTAATAAACATTTCATTAACGTAATATTTCGGCAATTAGCAAACGTACAGGGCAAGCAATAAACGTTTTTCCTATGCATACATACAGACTTACACATGTACAAATTATGATTTTGATAAATTACCGTCTATTCGCGAGTAACGCACTGAATAAAACAGGTTATGTGAATCGCAACTTGCTGCTTTATTGGATAAATTCAAACTGACTGTAAAGTACAAAATATTCTTACACTAAGCTAGCCCTGTATTATGTTACGACGTCGCGACGATAGCGCGGCGCAGCGTTTGGCACAGTTGGCACTAAGCATTGACCCAATTCTGCTGATCGAGCAGAATTGCAGTCGTTGACATTTTCTGGCCGGATGTGTTAACTTATACACTATACGAGTATACACACAATTTTCTATGTATGCTTACAAAAGATTGCATGCCAAAATATTCAAAGAATTATGACTGAATTGTGAATTTTTCGATCGTTACTTTAGTTTTGTCAAAAGGCGCTCTATCAAACTACTATGGTTTTAGTTAACAAGGCTCAGATCGAGGCAATGGCGCTGGTGGTAAGTGCTATGCAAGCTGCACTTGGGTGCGTGGGTTCGAATCCCATAGAAAACTTTACTTTTCAAAAATTATTATTATTTGTTAATTTTTTTTATATAAATATATGTCGTATCGGTGTGATATTATGATGTTGTGATTGACAGTTGCAGTGTCTTAGCCTTTTAGTGACAATTAAAGGATGTGTCATTAGAAAAGAGACAACCATAGGTTTTGCTGAACGTGGTCTCTGTAATATTTATGCGTGTATATAAGTAAGTTGGTCGCCAAAAACGTATGTAAAATATATATACGTATGTGTATACTCTGTATTTTGTTGTTAAAAAAAAAAAAACATATACACAACTACTCAACTGCTGGAATTGTTGGAGTTGCGGGTCGAGAAGTAGCTGGGCGGGATCTTCTGGTTCCCTAGCTCATTCGGGAGTGTGGGGAGGGTTCTTGGCTACTTCACTGCCAAGAAGTACACACAGAAAGAATTCACTTTAAAATGTCAACTTGAGAAAACACTTTAATTCCCATTAAAAAATGTTAATGTCTTTTCAACGAGCTGGCTCATATCGCCCCACGCGATTACCTTTTGATACCTTTATGCATGAAGTGACATTCCTAAGTCACAAATGCACAGATCAAGGAATATTACCAATAATTATCCTATCCCTACAGACGCAGACAGCGCTAGGAAATTGATTACATTTTGCATTATTATAGACGCTTTAAACAAAATTTCGCCGAATATTCCCGGCACATAATCTGATTATGTAAAAAGAATGTTCCATTTGAATAGGCAGAGCCATGCGAAAAAGCATTCTAATATCGGAAAGATATTTTCTTGGCATACACCCTGTCAAGTATAACAATATTCGACCTAATTGACTTGAATGGAAAAGTACAGAAAGTCACTACCAGTAACCAAAGTAGACAAAATAATTTCTGCGCAGAAAATAAACAAGAACTATTGCCAAGGCAAAGTCTTGAAAAAGCTTCTATGCTCAACGTATATGAAGTCATTATAACTGACGAGATACGAAAAGTAGTGACCTTACTAATAACAGATTCTACATGTTTAATAAAACATGAAAAGAAAAAGTTTTAGTAAGAATTGAAGTTAGCGGTTTATACTCCAATGGAATTCTCGACTTAGGTCAGTTTTTCCAAAGGCTTGATTGGCAAGCCGGTGTATCCAAATTAGCCAACTCAAAGTGGCACCGTGCAAAAAGATCTTTGAATTAGTTCAATAGATACTTTTGAAATGGGCAATGAAATAATAATATTATTAAGAGTAGCGCTACTCAAGCCGGTGACCCTCATCCAAGATGATGAAGAAAAAGAAGCAAAACTGTTTACATTCCATGATGATCATATTCAAGGAGGTCATACAGGCATAAATAAAACATTGGCCAAAGTACAAAGACACTACTATTAGAAAAATATGACACGTCATATCAAAATGTACAATAAGAAATGTCTAAAATGACTAAAATCAAAATAACAACATGACTTGTGCAAATATTTTAAAATAGACAATATAAAGTCTACTGCACACCATCACCAGACTTTAGGGACAATAGAGAAAAGTCGCAGAACATTCAATGAATATGTTCGTTCATTCATTTCTGCGCACAAAACTGATTGTAACGTTTGGATACAATATTTCACGTAATGTATCAACATAACAACAATATTGTCCATATGAACTCGTATTTGGAAAATTATCAAATCAGTTCATACACTTTAACAGAAAAGAAAAACTATTTTTAATCGACCAAGAAGGTTAAAAAAAATAAATAATAACATACAATTTTTCAATGAGCACAAATGTTCGATTGAAAAACAAAAAGTACATAAAGATAGCTTAAAAGAATTTGATATCTGAAAGAATGCATGAAATAGGACTGATCAACCTTTTCAAGTAAAAACAAAACTTTTTTTTCTTCTCATAAAAATAAATAAATAAACGAAAATAATATATATTTAGAAAATAACAGTTTAATTAGTTTACAATAAGAAACCAAATTTAATATTAATTTCTTTAAAATTAACACTAAAATAAAATGACTACATATATTACGTCATTTCCTTAAAAAGGGGAGGTGTAGTATGTTTAATAACATAATAAATGCGTCATATGCGCAGTGCATGATAGTGTATACTACATGCACACATAGTGACACTTTGTCGCTATGCATAAATATACATATCGAGCATAATAATTGAAATACGATCAGCCGCTCATAAGTGACTGACCGGAGGCAGCGACACAGCAAGACGCATTGCGGGCGCACATACATACATACATATGTATGTATGTGAATGTGTACAGGCGTAGATCAGCGTGTGGCTGCAATCGTACATACATATGTATTTGTGCATGTAAAGCTAATTGTAAGAGTTATGATTTCTAAAAAAAAAAACGTAAAATGTTAAATAAAATATGTAGATCATATGCTGAAACTATCATTACATTCCATTATATATTTTAAAATTTTTAAAGCAACGTTCAGCAATGCAAAGCAATTTTCATATGCGTGTGCACATATACACACAAAAAATCTTGGGCCGTTTTTATACACTGAACCCATTGAAAATGGGAATTCAGGGTATAATGGTTTTGTGAAAATGTATGTAACAGGCAGAAGGAGACGTCGCAGACCCCATAAAGTATATATATTCTTGATCAGCATAAAACATTAAGTTGATCTAGCCCCGTCCGTCTGTCCGTCCGTCTGTCCCTCTGTCCATCTGTCCGTCTGTATGAGCGCCGAGATTTCGGAAACTACAAAAGCTAGAGAGCTGAAATTTTACATGAACAAACGTCTTCGATTTGAAGATAATTGTGATACATTGATGGATTAATAATGACAATGAAATCTCTAAAGTTGGATGATAACTATCCTCAGGTAAACCAAAAGGGGTTGATCTCAATACATTTGTGATGGAATCATCATTTATGAACACAAGATCAAGCGACCGATTCAGATGATTGGAAATAGAGTTCATATGAAACATATAAATTCATAAAAAAAAAAAAAAAACAAGTAAGAAAACTCTAGTCGAGAGTGCTCGACTAGATAATGCCCTGAACCAAATTTTAATAAAATAAAGTACTTAAAAAACAAAATACTACAAATGCATATATACTAAATAAATACTACATAATACTACAAATAAAATACATATTATACTTATACAACTAACATTAATGCTAAAATATTTACATATATAATACATTAATATTTACAATGTGTTATTTCCTATTCCCTATCCTGAATACTTAAAGAAATACCACTGTGGTAACTATATACGGTTTCAAAAGTCCTAGCGCTAATATATTCATTAGACAGATTTGAAAATGCCCAATCAATGTGCGAATCACAATTGGTTGTAGGCGTTTTCAAATCCAATAAGCTTCTGAAGCTTCTGCTAACTAACTCTTCATATAAAGTCCTAGCCGATTCGAATTTGCTCAAACACAAATTAAAATCTCCTAAAATTATGCAGTTTTCTGCCAAAAAGGGATATTGCGTAAATAGATCCTGAAATTCTGCATTAAACAATCGGACTGGATAAGACGGACTTTTATACACAACTATGAAGCTTAACGATTTATACCTGAATATGGAATATTCAAAAACGGATAATCCGTTTATTTTCCTAACGGCTATGCAGCTTGAGATCTTATCTAAAATTGTATCTCTAGCATAAATGATGATTCCCTTTTAGGTCGTATTGCGTTAGGTATTACCTCGCAATCAAGACGGACAACAACACTAAACCCTGGAATATTTACATTTTCGTTTGCGTACGTTGACGCTTCAACGAAACATAATACGGACGACTGGAGCATTAATTTGTCAGATCGAATATCTTCGATATGACAATTAATGCTCTGGGTATTATGGAAAAAAACATCTATGGCGGAACTGTTAACTAAATGATCGTAATGTGATCGAAGTAGCTTTTCAGTACGCAATCGGACTATTTCGGTTTGGACCTTATCATCATTTTTGGGAGGCTTAGGAGGAATAAAATCTCCTATAATAAACAACCCCGAAGCAGTTGTTGCCCTACTACAAGCTACATATATTGCAGCACGCTGCATTCGAGAGCAAGTGTGGATCACCACTTTACTATACGTAGCTCCCTGGCTTTTGTGAATAGTTATACCCTCTGCGGGTACAACTGGAAACTGCCTACGGTCAATGGAAACTTGCTCATTTTTCCTATATTGGAAATTTCTAACTATTTTTTGAATGGGGGTCCATAAAGCTTCGATGTGTACGATGTGTACACTTTGAGCGAGCAAGAACTCCTACACTATCCTCTGGAAATTGCATCCATAAAACTTTTGGAGAGTTGGATGCATCGAAATCAATTTGCATCATCAGTATCTACGTTGACCGTAATCATATATTTGGCAGTGGTTTTTAAAAGGAGGGATTTACAGAGGCCTTGTGTTTCGGACGACCTAAAGCTACTCACGACTTCTAAAATTTTGACTCGATTTGCTGCATTTAAATGAGTAGCTTTAATAAAATCTTCACCAACGGAAATAAAAGGATCCGTTGGAATATCGTTAAGCTTCATTATGTTGTAATTATCAGTCGCCGCATTTGTGCTAAACAAATGAATTGCATCATCGGGAACGTCCGATGGCTGACAAATACGGGGTCGGATAAGGGTAATATCATCGGGTGTCATAGTTCCCGATGCCATATTATTTAAAGCAGACGCAAAATTTTGATCCTCCCGTTGTCGCATTATTTCTGTGAGCTCAAAATACTTAAAGAGATCCCAGAGCGAAGAAGTATATATAGCACTGTAGGGATCATGAGAGTTGGATTCAAAAATCCAACGATCGCCTACTGGTGATAGCTGTCGTAGATCCCCAAATACGATGACAGATATACCACCAAATGGATTAGTATTTTTGAAAATTTGCTTTAGACGGGAGTCTAACTGCGAACAAATTTTGGATCCTACCATAGATATTTCATCTATTATAATTAGCTTAAGGTCTATTAACCTTGAATGTAAACTATTGAATAAGTCATTACTTAATGCTCTCAAATCAGAACCAGATTGGTTAACTGGAAGAGAGAACATGGAATGTAGCGTCGAACCACTAATTCCGAAAGCAGCTTTACCTGTTGGGGCACAGAGTAAAATTTTTACTGAATCATTATTCCCAGGTCTACTATTAAACATATGGGATAATGCTTGAAAAATGGAGGTGATTAGTCGGCTCATTCCGACACCAGCACCACCTCCAACGAATTCATAAAATATTGACTTACTTTTTACATTGTGCAATACATGTGTAAAGTAAGTCTTCTGCTTTAAATTTAAAGATTTAACGAGATCTTGGATCCTATCGGACGAAAACAAAGCTGGCAGCTTAATAAAACGGACATTATTATTTTCTAAATCCTGATTTTCATCCCTTCCATTGATGTTTAAGACATTCAATCTAGGATCTATTTCTGGCAAACCTAATACTCTAAAACTATCATCTACTACCTCTCTGTTTTCATTGTTGACTTCATTTTCTTCCTGCACTGCGTCGTTAAGAGCATTCTGAAGCTCACTGTCATCTAAGCTATTATACTTCCTACGATTTGTCTCAACTAACTCCTGATTTAGGCTACAGAACAATTCGCAGTCTCTCCTAACTAGTTCTGTCTCCTCGTCTCTCCATGGGACGTATAACATAACTAGTTCCCTAAAGTATTGGCTTCTCTCAGTATTAATATTAAATCTCCTATATCTAATAATACTGGAAGAGCGTCTTTTTCTAATATAACCACTTCCATTGCGAAGTGCAAAAACTAATGCTTCTGACGTTGGTGCTTCAGGGTCATTCTGTTCTTCAGAAATTTGGCGAGCTCCACCCTGCTGTTTGCTGAAACTATAATAAGCAGCAAAGTCAGCCAGACATAAAGTCTCTAAAGCGTCTGGGCGCTGAATATAATGCTCTAAGAGCCATAATAAGAAAATATCTGTTGAGCCATCGGGTAAATTTTCTAACTGTTGTCTAGACTTAAGCATCCTAACCCGATGCTCTGGCAGTGAAGTATTAATGTAAACTTCAGCGTTACTGCTTTCGGACAAATGCATACCTAAACAGCAGTAAACGGCTTCCTGGGCAGATATTTCAGTGCCCGAAATAAATTTATGGCCTATATGTTGTAACTTTTGTTTAATTGTTACATTGCCCCTACTAATCTCACTAACTGCTTCACGCATTAATTTTGAAATACCTCTCTGGGACTTGTTAATATAATTAACGACGTAACTGCAGCAAGCATAGGGATCTAATATAAACTGAATATCTATATTAGCTCGCTGCAGTTGTAGAAGATTTTTATTATAAGCGTTAAGCTTAATTGCAGCGAATGAACGCTTTAAATAAATTTTTGGCTTCTTTATGCTAGACCTAAGTGCATTAATATAGCACTCATAACTAAGGTTAAGTTGATCGTGGGACAAAAAGCTATTGAAATTACCTAGAGACTCTATGGTATCACGATCAAACGAACTTTCTAAGAAGCCCTTAATTTTTTCGAAATTTCTATGATGCTCATCTACATTTAGAGCACCATCTTCTAATGGGAGCAAAATTTCTGTCTGGGGCATAGGAGGGTATGGAATACCGAATCTACAAAATTTTTGGGCTCTAACTTCTCGCCTACATGAGTGACCGTGATTGTGGATTTGATACTCCAAATATGGAGCCATATCCGGACAATCAGTATCAGTTGTGATAAACTGATCAATAAACGACTTTACTCTAGGAATGCTTGACTCATCAGACGAGTCAAGCTTGGGAGCATCTTTCAGCCAAAACATACCATGAATATGGGGGGGGCCTCTCTGTTGGAACTCAACTCGCCAATAAAACCTTACAACATAATGCCTACCAAAAACACCGTTTTCTTTTTTCATTAGTTTTAAAACCTGCCTATAACGAAAATCAAAATACCTAGCACAAGTCACAGGATCGGCTCTAATAAGACGGGCTTTATTGTCAAAACTTAAACAGCTAGCTGCTTCTTCTGAAATATCTATTTTGTCGACATTCTTAGATAGTATTACTAGTAGCTCCGTCCACCTAGTTTCTGCTGCCGAAAATGTGATAAAAAACGTCGGAAGACCAAACTGCCTAATCATAGCCATAACTTTTTTTTTTCTGCTTCCCAGTGAGCAGGTGAAGTCCTAATGCCTTTTAAAACTCTATAGCCATCATCGTGGCGAACTAATTGGTCTATATGCTCTTCATTAAGAGCATTTGCTGCTGTAATGCCGTGAGTGGCGCTGTGCTTACGCAAGCAAATAGAAATGTTATTCCTAATATTAATCATTTCTAACTTCTTATAGTTAAGAAATAATTTATCAGTTCTACAACCTCTTCTATCGAAATTCGATCATATCTAATGGTCGCTGACCTTCTCCAGGGGCTATAACTATTCTTTGCATTGCGATATTTTCTACAGGGACATTTTCTAAAAGCGTTTCCTGGCCTCCTGGGTTAATATCTTCTAGCTCTCCATTATTCTGCTCGTTTGTTGAGGCTTGAGCAGATCTTTGTGCTAACTCTGAAACTATGTCCCTGTCTTCAGCTGATGCAACGAATGGAATTTCGTCAGACGAAAAGGAAGACAGCCACTGTTCATTAACAGTAACCTGGTGCATCCTATAAAGCTCTGTGTCGACTAAAAATCTTATTGCATCAGCCACTTTTGATGGCCTAATGGTTTCAGTCATGAAATCATGACTATATTCCATCCTACGCTTTAAATGAAGTTGTACTACTTCAGCTTCACTAAAAGCCCTTGGATGTGACGTTACGACATTGGCCACAGGAATAGGTACATTGACCACAGCTCCTTTAATGGCATTTTGGCGGCCATATCCTAGAGACTTTATTATCATAAAAGGAAGGCGTGGGGAGATAAGCGTTTCCTCTAGTGGCGTTAAGCCCTTTAAGCTATTTGGAAGCTCTGGAAAGTCTAAGCCATTTGTAATGGAAGCTTTTGGTTTTTTACCTAACTTGATGCTACGACTACAAGTTTTACAGAAGTTATATTTATTATTTTCGGAAGGAAACCTAGATGAAAGATATAAAATATCTGAAGCAACTTCTGCACTACACTTGGTTTCGATAGCCTCTCTTGAAATTTTATCTACTTGGTGTGGGAACCACAAACCTTTGCAACAAATGCAAACCTGATCAGGTCCCTGATTCACTGTACTATTAAAATCAGCTATTAGATCAGCAAGACTAGCATTATCATTTTGGGAACTATTCTCTATAAAGGCATTAAAACGTTCTATCCTGTTTCTGGTTGCATTACGCCTATTCTCAGCCTCTCTATTGTCTACATTATTGCGATATTGGCTAACTCGCTGTGACATGCTTCTATTGGCGTCAAAAGCTGCTTGTCGTGCTTGAATCCGAGCACTCCGCCGTGCACTTGTATTGCGTGCCTGCTCAATGATCCTACGAATTGGATCATCTCTAACCTGCGATCTGTGGTTTCTGTCTCTAGCTCTTTCTAAAAGGCGTTGTTCAATGTCTTGTCTACGACGACCTCGTCGTATAGTGTTCTGTCCTTGTTCGATTGCACGGTAAAGTGGATCTTGTCTGCGCCTAGATCGGCGCAAAGTGTCATTCAATTGCTCCTGTTGCCGAACGGGAGCATTGGCTCGTCGTGTCGCGTGATCTACAGTATTCTGTCTCTGTTCATTCGCCCTATAAGCAGGGTCCTGTCTGCGTCTAGATCGACGCGAAGTGTCAATCGATTGCTCCTGTTGCCGAACGGGAGTATTGTCTGGTCGTGTCGCGTGATCTACAGTATTCTGTCTCTGTTCATTTGCCCTATAAGCAGGGTCCTGTCTGCGTCTAGATCGACGCGAAGTGTCAATCGATTGCTCCTGTTGCCGAACGGGAGTATTGGCTCGTCGTGTCGCGTGATCTACAGTATTCTGTCTCTGTTCATGCGCCCTATAAGCAGGGTCCTGTCTGCGCCTAGATCGACGCGAAGTGTCAGTCGATTGCTCCTGTTGCCGAACGGGAGTATTGGCTCGTCGTGTCGCGTGATCTACAGTATTCTGTCTCTGTTCATTTGCCCTATATTTTAAGTCTTGTCTGCGTCTCGATCGACGCGAAGTATCGGCCAATTGCTCTAACTGTCTAGTCTGAGAATTTGTGCGTAAAGTAACTCGCAAAAAGGTATTTTGGCTTTGATCAGAAAGTCTATTTAAAATATTGTTTCTACGAACTTCATTTCGCTGTCTATTTCTATTCCTCTCACTCTGACTAAATTCTTCATTTTCTCTACGCTGTCGTAGAGACTCTAAATTAGCAATTCTTTCCTGCTCTGAATATTCAGCATTAGACCTGTTTAACAAATTTCTATTTCGTTGTCTCTGAGACCTAGATGAAGCTGAAACTCTGTTAGTTCTAGGCATTTCAATATTTTGTTATTGAAAAATAATTTAATTAAATTAATATTGTTAGTTTTACAATTTAATATATATATTTGTATATATATAGTTAATATTAGTTTACAATATATTTTATATAATATATATAATAATAAATATAGTTATTACATATAATATTATATCTATATATGTATATATAAATATATATATTAAAATTAAATTAGATTAAATTAAATGTTTAATTTATTAATATAATTTAAAGTCTTTAAAAAGACTGCAATATTGACGTCACTAACTATTTCTGCACTCACACAGTTGAGAAACTGACGTCACAAACTATTTCTACATTCACACAAAGTATACACATAAACACAAATGAATATGTATATACATACGCACTAACACATACACTTTATTTCGGCCGTTACACTACGCGCCAAAAAGACAGCATTCACACAAACACGTCTTCGATTACCAACAAATTTCTCGATTTCCGAGAAATCGAATCAATTAGTAATTAAAAACACTATTCTTGATATACAATATTAATTAATTATTAATGTGAGCCGAGCAGCAAAGTTAATTAATTGAATACGCGTTGAATAATTATTATTTTAATAAAAGTCGAAAAACGATAACTCACGAAAATCGAGAGTTCGGTTTAATCTGTACTTTGATGGCAATCGCAAGTAACAGACTAATCGTTTTACAGAACACAATAGAAGTTTCAGTGTTGGATAATGCTAAAAATCTGTTAAACATATGTTTCTTTAGTTATTGCACCCACATAAATGAATGATAATCAATCAGACAATTAGACTGATAAGTGATTGTATGTTTACATTGTCCTTGTGTGTAATTATTATACGCTTATTTATCACCAAAGCTTGAAAATACAGATATTTCTAATTTTTTTTTAAAAAGCGCGCCATAAAATCATTACTCAGAACAAATGCATTTCAATAGTGATGATACTTTAACATATGGGTAAATCAGATAAGAATGTATGCGTGTAACGTTCAAAATGTACATATGAACATGTACATATATACTATATGTACATATGTGTGTATGCATTGCCAAAAAAAATAATAATAGATGGCGCAACGCACTTATATTAATTGAAATTCGAAAAATTTTATATTATTAAAAATAGACCCAACAAATAGACGTTCATCGATTAACACGCATCACCTTAATTAACACAGACACTTCATAATTGTATTAGAAAGTAAATTAGCCAGCTTGTTGTCTTTTCTATTATTTTCTTGGCGATACGTCCCGCCTGCTATATCAATGCCGCTAAAGCGCCATCTAGCAAGTTTAAATTCTCAGACCATGCTAGGCTAGTTTTGAATGCACATGTGTGCATACATTTAGGAAAACTCTTACCGCAGATGTTACGTGCGTTTGTTATTTGGGCAAACTTTCTGTTTATTATTTTCTGTTGACTTAACGGAATAGAATATAATTGAAACAAAAACACTTTCAGAAATGATTTAATTAAATATTTTAAATTACAAAAAAAAAATCGAATAAAAAAAATTAGATAATATAAAAAAAATTAAAAATAATAAAAATTATAAAAATTCTGAAGAGCTCATACGAGACTAGAACCTGCGACACCCTGACATTCGTTGCATCTGTCTAGCCATCTACACCACGGCTCACATGAACTGCAGAGTAGCGAAAACGAATGAAATTCGCCATATACGAAAAAAAAAACTAAAGTAGTGGCTGAAAATACAAATACAATTCAAAGACAATTCTAACGCAATTCAAAAACAAAAACAATTGTGATTCTTAGAATTTGCACGCATAGCAACATAGAAAACGGCCCAAGATTTTTTGTGTGTATATGTGCACACGCATACGAAAATTGATTTGTATTGCTCAACGTTGCTTGCACTTCCATTGTTATTTTAATTGTTTTAAAATTTTTAAAATATATAATGGAATGTAATGAGAGTTTCAGCATGATCTACATATTCTATTTGACATTTTAGGTTTTTTTTTTAGAAATCATAACTCTTTTACAATTAGCTTTACATGCCCAAATATGTACATACATATGTACAGCCACACGCTGATCTGCGATTGTACACATATACACACAAAGATACATACATATGTATGTACATATGTATGTATGTGTGCCCGCAATGCGTCTTGCTTTGTCGCTGCCTTGCTTGCTGCGCCACATGGGTTTTGATGAGAAAACTTTATAGACTAATAATTCTGTTTCTAGATGGACAATCGTATTGATATGTTCAGATTAAGATTATGATATTCATATCTATATGCCAAACCAAACATTTGGGGGTGTGGGGGCAAATTGGGGACCGGAATCCAAAATCTGACAAAAACCGAAATTGTATTAAATTGGCATCTATATATATGCAGAAGATTTGGAGACTCTAACTCTAAAGATGAATTAGCTAGAATTTTATAACTGGTTCCCGATAATTTCAGTTATCGATAACTTAGCAAATATACGAGCTATCGAATTTCTGAAACAAACTCGTACTGCGCGCTCAATATACGGACCTAACACAAAAAGAATGAACTCTCTAGCTTTTGTATCTTCGGAAATCGACGCGTTCAAACATACGGACAGACAGACAGACGGACAGACGGACAGACGGACATGGCTATATCAACTTTTCTCGTCACCCTGATCAAGAATATATATACTTTATGGGGTCTGCCACGCCTCCTTCTGCCTGTTACATACTTTTAACAAAACCATTATACCCTGATTTCCCATTTTCAATGGGTTCAGGGTATAAAAAAAAAAACAAGTAAGAACGTTGCAGTTAGGCGCAACTAACTGCGATATCTATTTTTTTTTTTTTTTCAAAAATTATTTTTTTATATTGCAAGAAAACTTATAAATTTTATTTTTTAAATTCATTAATATTATTATATTTATGTTAAAATGCTTTTTGCCATCTTAGCAATTGCTACTAAGCTATTATATGCATGAATAATGCAGTTGGCCACAACAAACATCTTTGCCAATTTGCCACGCCCCCAGTGGGCGTAGACGCATAATTTTTTGCCAGTTCTTAGAAAGGGCCGAAGCTAATATGACTGCAAAATTTGGTTGCTCACATTCCAAAAATGCGAAAATTACAGGGTATTTTTCGATATGCCACGCCCCCAAAGTGGCTGAAAAATTACTTTTGGGTCATCGATAGAGGAGAACATTAGTAACTCATCATAACCCATCCAATTTTCGGTTTGCCACGCCCCCTGTGGGCGTAGATATATCTACCATAGCTTATTGATCTTGGGTTGTCAACCCGAGTATACAAGCAAAATTTCAAGTCTCTAGTGTCAAAAGTGTTCAAAATATAGCACAATTTGAAAAATCGCTATATATTCAGGTCCGATTTGCCACGCCCCCAATGAGATTAGATATATCCGCCATAGCTTTTTAAACTTGGGTTGTGACCCCGAGTATACATTCCAAATTGCAACTCTTTAGCTCATCATCTAATATGAAAACTTGCCTATGGGCGCAAGAGTTTTATAATTTGAACGCCCCTAGTGGGCGGATCGGGAAAATTTTTACACTTTATAATTCGGGAGCATATATGAGTATATGTTTAAAATTTCAAGTCTCTAGCTCTAATAGCGCCGAAAAATATTGCGTTCATACGGACAGACGGACGGACAGCAAGACGGACATTGCACAAACCCAATAAACTTTCTTCCCTTTGGGAACAAAGTATAAAAAGTGATCAATTGTCGGAATAAGGTAATTTACATTACAATTACATATAGTTGAAAAATATTCAACCAGTACATTATCTTAAACGAAGAAATTTCACGAGGAGTCGAAAAATTAAACTTCGTTATAAAAACATTCGCAGAAAGTTTAGAGGAAATAAATGCAGATATTGCATCACATGTTGTACGAAAGCGTAAATAAAATAACTTGCTTTCGAGGAGCGACAACGCATAAAGTTAGGACAGTATTGGAAGAATTAGTTGGCATATTGGTATTCTTTGTTTGAACAACAATTGGAGGGGAAATAAATTTTTGATCAGGGACAAGAGATTCGATAGCAATATCAACCGATAAGGACGTAGTCACAGGGCAGGGCGAGGGAACACGAAGCGATTTAGGAGATGAAGACAAAACAGAAACACAAGGTGAGGGAGGAACAGGCGAGTTGGGGGTCGATGTTAGTACAGGAGGACCAGCACATTTAACATGCATAATGTTCTCACACACCCAGCAATTTACAAATTGAACCTGTGCAGAGTCCGCTGCCTGTCTATAAATGCATGCCTTCTTGCATATTGGCAATTGGGGCTTTTAAGAAATCAAATGGATAGTCAAACAAAAATGTTGGGAGAGCGACTCACAACAAACAGCAGCTTAAGCAAAAAAAAAAAAAACGAAAAAAAAAAAAATAACACCGTAAGAGAGAACGCAAACTTATTTTTGAGAGCAGATAACAATTAATTGTAAACAATTAAGAGAGCGCAAAAAGCAAATAGAACAAGTAAGAAGGCTCTAGTCGAGACGGCTCGACTACGAGATACCCTGAACCCTGCAAAAAAAAAGTGATACTCTTCTTCTTTACGCACTTAGAGGCGCGCGCTCTGCTAACTGCGCAGTTGCTGCCGTGGCTTGGGAGTGGATTGGGCTGAACTTTGGACGCTTATAACTCCATTTCTAGATGCATGATCTTTATGAAATTTTAAGAGTAGATTAGGAGTATCATATCTATCTATTTGCCAAATTGTAAGTCTCTAGTATTTGAAATGCGTTTTTTCCAAATTGTGGGCGAAGGGGGCGTGGCATCCAAAATCTGAAAACTACAAAATCTGCGTATTCATAATATCTATCTAAATATATAAAGATGAAGTCTCTAGCTAAAACGGTGTAGAAGTATACACAAAAAACCTAAAAAATGGAAACGAATTTTCGATTTTTTATCGATAATTTGGAAATGGGATGAGTTATCGAAAAAACAAAATAAACTCGTATTGCGTAGGTAACATACGAGTGTTCATGTGAAATTTCAGCTCTCTAGCTTTTGTAGTTTCCGAAATCTCGACGTTCATACGGACGAACGGACGGACGGACGGACGGACAGACGGACAGGGCTCAATCAACTTATTTTTTTATGCTGATCAAGAATATATATACTTTATAGGGTCTGCGACGTCTCCTTCTGCCTGTTACATACATTTCACAAAACCATTATACCCTGAATACCCATTTTCAATGGGTTCAGGGTATAAAAATCAAAACAGAAATGCAAATAAAGAACTTTTTCAACTAAACAAAACTGCAAAGCAGTATAAAACAATTGACAGTAAACCACGGATTAAAATGAATGAAAAATGTAGATCACAAACAAAAATCTTCGCAGCTGATAATTAGCCGCAATTTTATGCAAATCGAAACAAATAAATATTAACATGTAAGAACGTTGCAGTTAGGCGCAACTAACTGCCAAATACTCTGTTCCCATAGGTGCATTTTATTTAATAAACATTTCATTGACGTAATATTTCGGCAATTAGCAAACGTACAGGGCAAGCAATAAACGTTTTTCCTATGCATACATACAGACTTACACATGTACAAATTATGATTTTGATAAATTACCGTCTATTCGCGAGTAACGCACTGAATAAAACAGGTTATGTGAATCGCAACTTGCTGCTTTATTGGATAAATTCAAACTGACTGTAAAGTACAAAATATTCTTACACTAAGCTAGCCCTGTATTATGTTACGACGTCGCGACGATAGCGCGGCGCAGCGTTTGGCACAGTTGGCACTAAGCATTGACCCAATTCTGCTGATCGAGCAGAATTGCAGTCGTTGACATTTTCTGGCCGGATGTGTTTACTTATACACTATACGAGTATACACACAATTTTCTATGTATGCTTACAAAAGATTGCATGCCAAAATATTCAAAGAATTATGACTGAATTGTGAATTTTTCGATCGTTACTTGAGTTTTGTCAAAAGGCGCTCTATCAAACTACTATGGTTTTAGTTAACAAGGCTCAGATCGAGGCAATGGCGCTGGTGGTAAGTGCTATGCAAGCTGCACTTGGGTGCGTGGGCTCGAATCCCATAGAAAACTTTACTTTTCAAAAATTATTATTATTTGTTAATTTTTTATATAAATATATGTCGTATCGGTGTGATATTATGATGTTGTGATTGACAGTTGCAATGTGTTAGTCTTTTAGTGACAATTAAAGGATGTTTCATTAGAAAAGAGACAACCATAGGTTTTGCTGAACGTGGTCTCTGTAATATTTATGAGTGTATATAAGTAAGTTGGTCGCCAAAAACGTATGTAAAATATATATACGTATGTGTATACTCTGTATTTTGTTGTTAAAAAAAAAAAAAAAACATATACACAACTACTCAACTGCTGGAATTGTTGGAGTTGCGGGTCGAGAAGTAGCTGGGCGGGATCTTCTGGTTCCCTAGCTCATTCGGGAGTGTGGGGAGGGTTCTTGGCTACTTCACTGCCAAGAAGTACAAACAGAAAGAATTCACTTTAAAATGTCTTTTCAACGAGCTGACTCATATCGCCCCACGCGATTACCTTTTGATACCTTTATGCATGAAGTGACATTCCTAAGTCACAAATGCACAGATCAAGGAATATTACCAATAACTATCCTGTCCCTACAGACGCAGACAGCGCTAGGAAATTGATTACATTTTGCATTATTATAGACGCTTTAAACAAAATTTCGCCGAATATTCCCGGCACATAATCTGATTATGTAAAAAGAATGTTCCATTTGAATAGGCAGAGCCATGCGAAAAAGCATTCTAATATCGGAAAGATGTTTTCTTGGCATACACCCTGTCAAGTATAACAATATTCGACCTAATTGACATGAATGGAAAAATATTCAAAACTCACTACCAGTAACCAAAGTAGACAAAATAATTTCTGCGCAGAAAATAAGCAAGAACTATTGCCAAGGCAAAGTCTTGAAAAAGCTTCTACGCTCAACGTATATGAAGTCATTATAACTGACGAGATACGAAAAGTAGTGACCTTACTAATAACAGATTCTACATGTTTAATAAAACATGAAAAGAAAAAGTTTTAGTAAGAATTGAAGTTAGCGGTTTTTGGCAAGCCGGTGTATCTAAATTAGCCAACTCGAAGTGGCACCGTGCAAAAAGATCTTTGAATTAGTTCAATAGATACTTTTGAAATGGGCAACAAAATAATAAAATTATTAAGAGTAGCGCTACTCAAGCCGGTGACCCTCATCCAAGATGATGAAGAAAAAGAAGCAAAACTGTTTACATTCCATGATGATCATATTCAAGAAGGTCATACAGGCATAAATAAAACATTGGCCAAAGTACAAAGACACTACTATTAGAAAAATATGACACGTCATATCAAAATGTACAATAAGAAATGTCTAAAATGACTAAAATCAAAATAACAACATGACTTGTGCAAATATTTTATAATAGACAATATAAAGTCTACTGCACACCATCACCAGACTTTAGGGACAATAGAGAAAAGTCGCAGAACATTCAATGAATATGTTCGTTCATTCATTTCTGCGCACAAAACTGATTGTAACGTTTGGATACAATATTTCACGTAATGTATCAACATAACAACAATATTGTCCATATGAACTCGTATTTGGAAAATTATCAAATCAGTTCATAAACTTTAACAGGAAAGAAAAACTATTTTTAATCGACCAAGAAGGTTCAAAAAAATAAATAATAACATACAATTTTTCAATGAGCACAAATGTTCGATTGAAAAACAAAAAGTACATAAAGATAGCTTAAAAGAATTTGATATCTGAAAGAATGCATGAAATAGGACTGATCAACGTTTTCAAGTAAAATCAAAACTTTTTTTCTTCTCGTAAAAATAAATAAATAAACGAAAATAATATATATTTAGAAAATAACAGTTTAATTAGTTTACAATAAGAAACCAAATTTAATTTTAATTTCTTTAAAATTAACACTAAAACAAGTAAGAAAACTCTAGTCGAGAGTGCTCGACTAGATAATACCCTGAACCCAATTTTAATAAAATAAAATAATAATCTGTACTGCGATTTGGTTTTTTGTAATTATCTTGAAAATGCATCAATTTTAGTGCTGAAAATGGCAAAAAACTTCTTTATTTTGACAATTGCTCTTGATTAGTACTAAAATTAATCCGTTTTCAAGATAATTACAAAAAAACCAGTGTCGAACGTGACAAAAAGTTGTCTTTTCTGGAGAATTACCCATATGGATAAATCAGAAAGTATACATAAGAATGTATGCGTGTAACGTTCAAAATGTACATATGGACATGTATATATACATTGCATTGCCAAAAAAAAAATAATAATAGATGGCGCTTATATTAGTTGAAATTCGAAAAAGTTTATATTATTAAATATCATTAAAAATAGACCCAACAAATAGACGGTCCTCGATTAACAGGCATTACCTTAATTAACACAGACACTTCATAATTGTAAAAGAAATATATCAATGCCACTCGAAGCTGTAATAGCCATAGTAAATAAGTTCACTGCTAAAGCGCCATCTATCAAGTTAAAATTTTTAGACCATGCTACACTAGTTTTGAATGTACATGTGGGCATACATATAGGAAAACCGCAGATGTCACGTGCTGTTTATTATTTTCTGTTGACTTAACGGAATAAAATATAATTGAAACAAAAACACTTTCAGAAATGATAATATTAAATATTTGAAATTAAAATAAAAAAAAAAAAACGCACATATTCACAATTAGTCAAACTACCAACTGACTTTAAAAGGTATCAAATACAAAAGAATAAATAATAATAAAAAAGAAAGAAATATACAAAAAAAAAAAAAAAATTAAAAATAAGAAATTATGAAGGGCCTAGGCGGGGCTAGAACCTGCGACAGCCTAACATTCGGTGCATCTATCTAGCCATCTACACCACAGATCACATAGACGGCTCAGTAGCGAAAACGAATCAAATTCGCCATATACGAAAAAAAAAAAACTAAAGCAGTGACTGAAAATACAAATACAATTCAAATACAATTCAAAGGCAATTCTAACGCAATTCAAAAACAATTGTGATTCTTAGAATTTGCACGCATAGCAACATAGAAAACGGCCCAAGATTTTTTGTGTGTATATGTGCACACGTATACGAAAATTGATTTGTATTGCTCAACGTTGCTTGCATTTCCATTGTTATTTTAATATGCGAAAATTACAGGGTATTTTTCGATATGCCACGCCCCCAAAGTGGCTGAAAAATTACTTTTGGGTCATCGATAGAGGAGAACATTAGTAACTCATCATAGCCCATCCAATTTCCGGTTTGCCACGCCCCCTGTGGGCGTAGATATATCTACCATAGCTTATTGATCTTGGGTTGTCAACCCGAGTATACATGCAAAATTTCAAGTCTCTAGTGTCAAAAGTGTTCAAAATATAGCACAATTTGAAAAATCGCTATATATTCAGGTCCGATTTGCCACGCCCCCAATGAGCGTAGATATATCCGCCATAGCTTTTTAAACTTGGGTTGTCACCCCGAGTATACATTCCAAACTGCAACTCTTTAGCTCATCATCTAGTATGATAACTTGCCTATGGGCGCAAGAGTTTTATAATTTGAACGCCCCTAGTGGGCGAATTGAGAAAATTTTTACACTTTATAATTCGGGGGCATATATGAGTATATGTTTAAAATTTCAAGTCTCTAGCTCTAATAGCGCCGAAAAATATTGCGTTCATACGGACAGACGGACGGACAGCAAGACGGACATTGCACAAACCCAATAAACTTTCTTCCCTTTGGGAACAAAGTATACAAAGTGATCAATTGTCGGAATAAGGTAATTTACATTACAATTACATATAGTTGAAAAATATTCAACCAGTACATTATCTTAAACGAAGAGATTTCACGAGGAGTCGAAAAATTAAACTTCGTTATAGAAACATTCGCAGAAAGCTTAGAGTAAATAAATGCAGATATTGCATCACATGTTGTATCCGACGAAAGCGTAGATAAAATAACTTGCTTTCGAGGAGCGACAACGCATAAAGTTAGGACAGTATTGGAAGAATTAGTTGGCATATTGGTATTCTTTGTTTGAACAACAATTGGAGGGGAAATCAATTTTTGTCAGGGACAAGAGATTCGATAGCAATATCAACCGATAAGGACGTAGTCACAGGGCAGGGCGAGGGAACACGAAGCGATTTAGGAGATGAAGACAAAACAGAAACACAAGGTGAGGGAGGAACAGGCGAGTTGGGAGTCGATGTTAGTACAGGAGGACCAGCACATTTAACATGCATAATGTTCTCACACACCCAGCAATTTACAAATTGAACCTGTGCAGAGTCCGCTGCCTGTCTATAAATGCATGCCTTCTTGCATATTGGCAATTGGGGCTTTTAAGAAATCAAATGGATAGTCAAACAAAAATGTTGGGAGAGCGATTCATAACAAACAGCAGCTTAAGCAAAAAAAAAAAAAAAAACGAAAAAAAAAATAACATTGTAAGAGAGAACGCAAACTTATGTTTGAGAGCAGATAACAATTAATTGTAAACAATTAAGAGAGCGCAAAAAGCAAATAGAAAAATCAAAACAGAAATGCAAATAAAGAACTTTTTCAACTAAACAAAACTGCAAAGCAGTATAAAACAATTGACAGTAAACCACGGATTAAAATGAATGAAAAATTAAGATCACAAACAAAAATCTTCGCAGCTGATAATTAGCCGCAATTTTATGCAAATCGAAACAAATAAATATTAACATGTAAGAACGTTGCAGTTAGGCGCAACTAACTGCGAAATACTCATTTCATTAACGTAATATTTCGGCAATTAGCAAACGTACAGGGCAAGCAATAAACGTTTTTCCTATGCATACATACAGACTTACACATGTACAAATTATGATTTTGATAAATTACCGTCTATTCGCGAGCAACGCACTGAATAAAACAGGTTATGTGAATCGCAACTTGCTGCTTTATTGGATAAATTCAAACTGACTGTAAAGTACAAAATATTCTTACACTAGGCTAGCCCTGTATTATGTTACGACGTCGCGACGATAGCGCGGCGCAGCGTTTGGCACAGTTGGCACTAAGCATTGACCCAATTCTGCTGATCGAGCAGAATTGCAGTCGTTGACATTTTCTGGCCGCATGTGTTAACTTATACACTATACGAGTATACACACAATTTCTATGTATGTTTACAAAAGATTGCATGCCAAAATATTCAAAGAATTATGACTGAATTGTGAATTTTTCGATCGTTACTTTAGTTTTGTCAAAAGGCGCTCTATCAAACTACTATGGTTTTAGTTAACAAGGCTCAGATCGAGGCAATGGCGCTGGTGGTAAGTGCTATGCAAGCTGCACTTGGGTGCGTGGGTTCGAATCCCATAGAAAACTTTACTTTTCAAAAATTATTATTATTTGTTAATTTTTTTATACCCTGAACCCATTGAAAATGGGAAATCAGGGTATAATGGTTTTGTTAAAAGTATGTAACAGGCAGAAGGAGGCGTGGCAGACCCCATAAAGTATATATATTCTTGATCAGGGTGACGAGAAAAGTTGATCTAGCCATGACCGTCTGTCTGTCCGTCCGTCTGTCCGTCTGTCCGTCTGTCCGTATGTTTGAACGCGTCGATTTCCGAAGATACAAAAGCTAGAGAGTTCATTCTTTTTGTGTTAGGTCCGTATATTGCACGCGCAGTACGAGTTTGTTTCAGAAATTCGATAACTTGTATATTTGCAAGGTTATCGATAACTGAAATTATCGGGAACCAGTTATAAAATTCTAGCTAATTCATCTTTAGAGTTAGAGTCTCCAAGTCTTCTGCATATATATAGATACCAATTTAATACAATTTCGGTTTTTGTCAGATTTTGGATTCCGGTCCCCAATTCGCCCCCACACCCCCAAATGTGTGAAAAATGCATTTCAAATACTAGAGACATACAGTTTGGTTTGGCATAAAGATATGAATATCATAATCTTAACCTGAATATATCAATACGATTGTCCATCTAGAAACAGAATTATAAGTCTATAAAGTTTTCTCATCAAAACCCATGTGGCGCAGCAAGCAAGGCAGCGACAAAGCAAGACGCATTGCGGGCGCACATACATACATACATACATACATATGTATGTGTGCAAGCGTAGATCAGCGTGTGGCTGCAATCGTACATACATACATACATACATATGTATTTGTGCATGTAAAGCTAATTGTAAAAGAGTTATGATTTCTAAAAAAAACCTAAAATGTTAAATACAATATGTAGATCATATGCTGAACTCTCATTACATTTCATTATATATTTTAAAAATTTTAAAACAATTAAAATAACAATGGAAACTCAAGCAACGTTGAGCAATGCAAATCAATTTTCGTATGCGTGTGCACATATACACACAAAAAATCTTGGGCCGTTTTCTATGTTGCTATGCGTGCAAATTCTAAGAATCACAATTGTTTTTGAATTGCGTTAGAATTGTCTTTGAATTGTATTTGTATTTTCAGCCACTGCTTTAGTTTTTTTTTTCGTATATGGCAAATATCATTCGTTTTCGCTACTCTGCTATTTGAGTGAGCCGTGGTGTGGATGGCAAGACAGATGCACCGAATGTTAGGCTTTCGCAGGTTCTAGCCTCGCCTTAACCCCTTCATAATTTCTTATTTTTAATTTTTTTTTTTTTTATATTTCTTTTTTTTTTTATTATTTATTATTATTTATTCTTTTGTATTTGATACCTTTGAAAGTCAGTTGGTAGTTTAACTAATTGTGAATAAGTGGGTTTTTTTTTAATTTCAAATATTTAATAGCATCATTTCTGAAAGTGTTTTTGTTTCAATTATATTTTATTCCGTTAAGTCAACAGAAAATAATGAACAAAAAAAAAGTCTGCCCAAATAACAAAAGCACGTGACATCTGCGGTTTTCCTATATGTACACATGTACACACATGTACATTCAAAACTAGTGTAGCATGGTCTAAAAATTTTAACTTGGTAGATGGCGCTTTAGCAGTGAACTTATTTACTATGGCTATTACAGCTTCGAGTGGCATTGATATATTTCTTTTACAATTATGAAGTGTCTGTGTTAATTAAGGTGATGCGTGTTAATCGAGGAACGTCTATTTGTTGAGTCTATTTTTAATGATATTTAATAATATAACATTTTTCGAATTTCAACTAATATAAGCGCCATCTATTTTTTTTTTTTTTTTTTGCAGTTCAATGTATATGTATGCAATGTATATATGTATAAGTACATTTTGAACGTTACACTCATACATTCTTATGTATACTTTCTGATTTATCCATATGGGTATCTCTCCAGAAAAGTCAACTTTTTGTCACGTTCGACACTTTGGTTTGTTGTAATTATCTTGAAAACGGATTAATTTTAGTACTAATCAAGAGCAATATATTTAACTATTTGCCAAAATAAAGAAGTTTTTTTTTGCCATTTTCAGCACTAAAATTGATGCATTTTCAAGATAATTACAAAAAACCAAACCACAGTACAAAATATTATTTTATTTTATTAAAATTGGGTTCAGGGTATTATCTAGTCGAGCACTCTCGACTAGAGTTTTCTTACTTGTTTTTATATAAATATATGTCGTATCGGTGTGATATTATGATGTTGTGATTGACAGTTGCAGTGTGTTAGCATTTTAGTGACAATTAAAGGATGTGTCATTAGAAAAGAGACAACCATAGGTTTTGCTGAACGTGGTCTCTGTAATATTTATGCGTGTATATAAGTAAGTTGGTCGCCAAAAACGTATGTAAAATATATATACGTATGTGTATTGTAAAGAAGCTCTATTGGCCGGGGTATGAATCTCGGTCTCGCCAGGTCCTTTCACAAGATAATTTGTAAAATTCGGGACTACGGAATGAGAGGTGTCTCTAGGCGCAGAATTTACCGTACGATAGTAGGGTAGAGTATGCACGGCCGGAGAAGGCCCGACTCGGGTATGTACGAGGCGCTGCCCAGACTCAACAACCACGTATACCGCGTGATGTGGAATCTTGGGTAACACTGCGTTTCACCGACGGGCTATGGATTCGGGCGAGGCCCCAATAAACTAACTGTAGGTGGCCGGAGGTGGCCGGGTATGCCGACACCGTGACCTGGATAGCCGCCGGCTCTGTCCGGATTCTACAACTGCGTATACCGCGTGGTGTAGAATCTTAGGCGTCCCCGTGGGCTATCGACGGGCTACGGTATGGGCGAAATCGCGATATGGGTATCACTACGCATGGCCGGCGCGTCGTGGGATGGGCGAATTCGTTATCTGGATAAACACTGAGTGCTGCCCAGATCCGACAACTACGTATACCGCGTGATGTCGAATATAGGGTATCACTGCGTAGGGAATACAGAGCGCTGCCCTGTTCCGACAGCTGCGTATACCGCGTGATGTCGATTGCAGGGTATCACTTCGTGTAACACACAGAGCGCTGCCCTGTTCCGACAGCTGCGTATACCGCGTGATGTCGATTGCAGGGTATCACTTCGCGTAACACACAGAGCGCTGCCCTGTTCCGACAGCTGCGTATACCGCGTGATGTCGATTACAGGGTATCACTTCGCGTAACACACAGAGCGCTGCCCTGTTCCGACAGCTGCGTATACCGCGTGATGTCGATTACAGGGTATCACTTCGCGTAACACACAGAGCGCTGCCCTGTTCCGACAGCCGCGTATACCGCGTGATGTCGATTACAGGGTATCACTTCGTGTAACACACAGAGCGCTGTCCTACTCCGACAGCTGCGTATACCGCGTGATGTCGACTACAGGGTATCGCTGCGTGTAAGATACAGAGTGCTGCTCTGCCCCGACAACTGCGTATGCCGCGTGATGTAGGAGGCAGGGTATCACTGAGTATTACCGGCGGGACACAATATTGACGAGTTCTGATCTGGCTAAGTACAGAGTGCCACTCCGATTCGACGACTGCGTATACCGCGTGGTGTCGAACATAGAGTATCACTGCGTATTACCGAGGAGCCGCGATGCTGAAATTCACAGTCTACCGTTTCTTTATTTCCCAGTAAAGACTCTTATTTCTTTCACTTATATATCTCTTTATTATTTCATTTATGCACTTCTCTACTTCACCTGTATTCCTATGCTTAACTCGCGCCCCAGCTATGCTACCTCGTCATGTCTACTGTCCGTCGATATTCACCAGTCTGCTACGTTTGCGATTCCTTCCGAAGTTGTTCTAGGCGCGTCTGTTGCCTGCCAGTGCCGTAGCCAGAGTGATCTGCATGTTGCGTTTCTGTCTGCTACGCTGGCGCATCTCCTCACTGCGTGGGCGGCTGCGCGATGACGCCGCTCTCTCACACCTTCGTTCTGCGCGTGTCTGTGTGTTAAGCTGCGTGCATTAGCTGCGCATGAGCTCTCACCTCTGCCCGGCCGAGCGTCAGCGCGTGCTTACGCTATGTAGCGCGAGAACTTTCGGCTCGGCACGTGCTGTGTGTTCTTGCTCGGGTGGCTATGCTCTCTTAATGCCGCGCTGCTCGTGTTGTCGTGGCCGCCGCTAAGCTTTGAGCGCTGCTATGCTCTCTTAATGTCGCGCCGCTCGAATTATCGTGGCCGCCGCTAAGCTTTGAGCGCTGCTATGCTCTCTTAATGTCGCGCCGCTCGAATTATCGTGGCCGCCGCTAAGCTTTGAGCGCTGCTATGCTCTCTTAACGCTGCGCTCTCTGGCTGTCGCCGTTGCTATGCTGTCCGTTAGGTCTGTGTTGTCGTCGATGCTGTTGCTAGGTGCATTATTTGGCGAATAATGCAGCCTGTACC
The DNA here is from genome assembly GCA_030914335.1 of Drosophila borborema. NCBI lineage: Eukaryota > Metazoa > Arthropoda > Insecta > Diptera > Drosophilidae > Drosophila > Drosophila borborema. The sequence continues at coordinate 14,069 of JAUESP010000284.1, read as the reverse complement.
TCGATCGCCGTTAGAATTGTCTGTTTTGTCTTTTGTCCCGTTCGTTTGGTTGTTGTCGTTATGATGTGTCGTCGTTCGCCGATCTCTCGCTACCCTGTCTTCTAATTATGTACATGTGTATGATGGTGTATACTTATAAACTATTTATTAACTTCTAGACTAATAATACTAAAGAATTAATAATAATAACAATGAACTTATACTACGAACTACTAGCTACAAAAATTGTGAGTCTTCACAACTTAAAACTAATAATACCAAAGAGTTTACTATGAACTTATACTACAAACTAATAACTACAAAATTGTGAGTCTTCACACCCCCCCCCCCTTTGTTACGACAGGGAGATTTCATGGGTGGTCGGCGTCCTCTCCTCCTGAGTGATCCGTTGGATCAGGGGCAGCCCTCCCTTGCTGCGCTGAATGCGATAGTGCCGGTTGCCGAACTGACGTACGTAGCGCGTGCGTTTCATCACCGGGGTTTCCATCTCCCTGGTGACGTGGGTGACTACCTCGAGGGGCAGCCATTTCTCGCTGGTATGCCAGCCCTCGGGTGGAGAAACCCAGCGTTCGGCTGGTGGCGTCACTCCGTCAGTGTCCTCGACCTGTGCCATTCCTGGCTCCGGGGTGCCCCTCGACGAAGATGGTGCATGGGGTTGTGGCTTTTCGCCCGCCTGCTCCGTCCCGTGACGCCGTTGCTGTCGGCCATGCGTCCCCTCCCCCCAGCGGCTGCCGGCATCCGGAAGGATGGTCTGGGGTAGGTGAGGTGGGTTCTCCTCCGGGTCTTCTCCTGCCTCCGCCTCAGTTTCCGGCGTCTGGGTCGCCTCTCCGCTTCGGCTGTCGTCGGATACGGTGTACTCGGGAGTGACACCGATGAAGGGTGGTGGGGTGTAGGAACTGGAGGAGGGGCTCACTTCATTGGGATCATCTTCCGGCGGTGAGGAGACCTCTTCTTTGGTGTTACTTGTCTGGGGATCCGGCCCGATCTCCGTTACCCGGCATACCCTCTCCACCACCGGAGTTGGGGCTCCGCTGGCTACTGCCTTGTACAGTCCCTCCAGGGGGTCGTCTGGTCGGCAGTACCCGTGGAATGCCTCCGCTCGCTCTTCTCCGGCCAGCTGGATACCGCTCCCTGGGGCGAACGGTGCGGCTCTCGCTCTTTGCGCTTCCGCCCGGGCTAGTTGCCTCTCATCCGACACGGCCGGGTAGTGCCGCTGATGATAGCTCACCCACTGTTGCGTGATGTGGGTGGCTAATCGCCGTCTCTTGCTCTCCGCCACCCTGCGGGCCTCCTCGGCCTGTCGCGATCTCCTGGTGGCCCGTTCCTCCTCCTGGGAGAGCACCTCCGCCCAGCGATCTCCGTCCCGGTGGCGGCTTCGGCGTGGTTGCGGGAGGTCGGTCGGATGCTTACCCGTCTGATCCATTTTGCAGTCTGCTGTTGGTAAGGAAAGACTAGTTAATGAAGGCTCTTATTCTGTCCGGTTCTGTCGTCCCCTATCTTTTTGGCGCGAGCTAAACCCTCTACTTAGCTTAATACAATATTTTATTAATACTAAAACTACAGCTACCCTTCTCCCCGGTGGCCCTCCTCATCTGAGCCGGGATCGTGATACTCCTTTAGGTCTGCTACGTTGGCTGTCCGCCGTTGGCGTCCTCCGACCCGCTGTAACCGCACGATATTGGACGTCACTATCTTCACAACCTTGAACGGCCCATCGTACCGCGGGCCCAGCTTGGCGGCGAATCCATCAGCGGCCTTACTGAGGGAATGGGTGCGCACTAAGACCAAGGTGCCCAAGGCGGGTCGCCACTCCCGTCTCCGCAAATTGTAATGGCGGCTTTGCTCCGCCGTCGAATTCCTGGCGTTGTCCTGGGCTACCTTGAACAAGTCCCTCAGCTGCCGTGCCTTCTCCTCCGCGGTTGATGCCTGCCTGCCCGTCCCTGGCGTGACTTCCTCGTAGAGGGCCCCTGGTAATCTGGGCTCTCGGCCCTGTACCAAGAACGCTGGACTGAATCCGGTTGTATCTGATACGCTCGTGTTGATGGCCAGGCTAAACTCCGGTAATAAGGCGTCCCAGACATCTTGCCGGGTGCCTAGATATTGGGCAATCATTGTTTTTATTGTCCGGTTGGCACGTTCCGTTGGGTTCTGGTTTGGGCTGTAAGGCGCCGTATGCTGGAGCTGGATTCCAGCCTGCTGGGTGAAATCTTTGAACGCCCGACTGGTAAACTGGGTCCCATTATCGCATACTAGGACCCTCGGAGCCCCGAAACGACTGAGGACCCTTTCCCGCAATGCTTGCTCCAAGGTGGCGGAAGTCGCCCTTCGCAGTGGAACCAACTCGACCCACTTGCTGAAGTGGTCGAGTATCACTAGCAGCATCGTATGCCCCGATTTTGACCGTGGCAGTGGTCCCACGAAGTCGGCGCAGATGGTATGGAATGGTTCCTCCACCTGACGGGTCAACATCTTGCCCGCCGCCTGCCTTTGGCTTACTTTATAAGTCAGGCAGGTGGAGCAATGACGCACGTGCTTGACCACGTCTCGAATATATCCCGGCCAGTAGTATCGTTGTGCTATCCGTGTTGCGGTCTTCCGGATCCCAACGTGGCCCGCTGTCGGCTGGTCATGGCATTCGTGCAGCACCCTACCCCTGGCACCCCTCGGGACGCAAAGTTTCCAGGGTGTATATTCCTCGTCCGGAGGTCGTCCACCCGCTTGCCTGTACAGTTGACCGTTTGCGATCAGGTACTCTGGGTGTTGATCCGGGTTGCTCCCGACCTGTTCCATCATCCGAGTCCACCAAGGGCAGTTGGGAGCTTCCTCCTTGGCGGAGCTGAGCACGGCTTCAGGCTGCCGGGACAGAGCGTCTGCGACCACATTCTGCTTCCCTCGGCGATACTGCACATCGAAGCGATATTGTTGGAGCTCCAAGGCCCACCGGGCTATCCTGCCCGACGGGTTTTCAATGGAATTCAACCATTTGAGCGCCAAGTGGTCCGTCACCACGGTGAACTCGTACCCTTCGAGGTAACACCGCAGCTTGCGCACCGCCCACACTATCGCCAAGCACTCCTTTTCGGTGGTCGTGTAATTACTTTCTGGCTTAGTCAGCCGTCGACTGGCATACGCCACTACACGCTCCTTGCCCTCCTCCTCCTGGGTGAGTACCGCCCCCAGACCATGGTCACTTGCGTCCGTCTGTAGCGTGAATCGCTTGGTAAAATCCGGGCATGCCAATACTGGCGCTTCCGTCAGTCGGCGTTTTAACTCCTCGAACGCTCTCTGTTGTGGGGCCGCCCATTCCCATCTCTGGCCTTTCCTCAGGAGTGCGGACATGGGCTGCACGATATCGGCGAAGTTCGGAACGAACCGCCGATACCATGATGCTAGCCCGATGCACTGTCGCAGCTCCTTCACGGTCGTGGGTGGTTTCAGGTTCTGTACCGCAACTATCTTGTCCGGGTCGGTGTGAATCCCCTGATCACTAATCATATGCCCCAGGTAAGTGATCTTTCTCTGGAAGAACGAGCATTTGTCGGGGTTCAGCCTAAGGTTAGCCTCTCGTAGGCGGCGAAACACCTCTCGCAAGATTCGCATATGCTCCTCGAGGGTCTCAGCTATTACCACAATGTCATCCAGGTAGGCGAACGCGTGAGGTTCCATTTCCGGCCCGATGATACTATCCAGCGCGCGTTGGAACGTGGCCGGAGCAGAGTGTAATCCGAATGGCATCACCTTCCACTGGAACAGACCTCGCCCGGGTACCGTGAATGCCGTACATTCCCGACTCTCCTTGGCCATCGGGATCTGCCAGTACCCGTTCTTTAGGTCCAATGTTGATATATACTTTGCGCGCCGCAACCTCTCCAATATGTGCGTCATTCTCGGAAGAGGATACGCGTCCGGGATGGAACGTTCGTTTAGTTGGCGATAATCCACGCACATTCGCCACTGGTTATTCTTTTTCCGCACCAACACTAGTGGTGCGCTGTGTGGACTTCTGGAGGGCTCGATACAACCTTGAGCTAAGAGTTCGTCCACCTGGTCATTAATAATCCGCTGCATGGCCGGGTTCTTTGGGTAGTACCTCTGCTTTATAGGTCTGTCGTCCTTCATCGTGATCCTGTGCTCGGTAATCGTTGTTGTACCCTTAAGATCATAGAACTTACAGAGTTCTTCTGTAAGAAACTCTACGACCTTTGGATTGCCCGTGGCCTGGTCCACCTCTTCCGCGCCTGTATCCGGGTTGCTCCTCTCGCTAGTATCCACCACCTGCGGTTGGGGTCCATCCTTGCTCCGTCCTTGCTTCTTCGCCTCCGGTGTCTCAATTGCTGGGTCGTCGTCCGCGAACGTGACCGTTCGCCTCTTCCGCGACGTCATTGAACCTGAACGCGCGGCTGTGGGTCCCAGAGTCTTCGTCTGCTCCTGCGCCGCAGATGCTGGAGTGACCTCCGGTCTCTCCTCCCCTGGATTGGAGTGAAGTATGACTCCTCGATGGATCGATGGTGTCGTCACCTGCGCCTCCGTCCTTATGTCCACCCAGTAATCTCCGCAGTGGACAGTGGTCTGGATAGCCCCTAAATAATCCATACCCAGAATCAACTCATCTACCATTGTGGGCAAGACTAGGAGGGGAATGGTGACGGTTCGTGCTCCCAGCTTGATTTCAACAGCGACGGTCCGGTCAACCTCCCGCGAAGTTCCATCGGCCAATGCGACTCGCGTCCGGGTGCCACTCGAGGTGTCCGTCAACTTCAGCTTCTCGACTGTGTTCCGTCCGATGAAGCTCCTTGTTGCGCCTGTGTCGATGGTACCGGCCAGTGGCCGTCCGGCGACCATCACCGACGCAACAACTCGTCCTGCCTGTATAGACATCAGGCTTGTCGCTTTGGGGATGTTGTTGGATTCGCCTCTGCCGTATCCCTGGGTGGGCGGAGGCGGTTGTCGTTTCCCGACTGTGGGTACCAACAACAGTCTCGCGTTCTAATCCTCTCCTGCCGCAGTCCCAGCAAAATAATACCTGAGCCTGGTGACAATCCCGTTGGAAATGTCCCAACTCTCCACATCGCCGACACGCTCTTCTTACATCCACCCGTGACTCGTCCCCGTTGGTTACCGACCGGTTTATGGCTTGATTTCCAGCCAACGGTTGGGTGGCGCTTGGAGTGCTCCTGAAGGGGTTCGCATGTCCTCCAGACGTGTTAGCTGTCTGAGATGCGGGGTCTGGGCGGTTCTCGTTGGTCCTCTCGACCCCGTAGTTCCTCATACGTGACTGCTAACCGGGTCAGTTCCGAGATCGTCCCACACTCGTCCCGCTTCGTATAGAGCTGATAAGCAGGCAGCATGTTGTCGTACGCTCTGTCCAATTGCTCTTCTTCCGGCAGCCCTGCCCTTTGCATCATTACCCGCAACGCGATGAGGTAATCCTGAAATGGTTCGCCGACGCGTTGCATCCGTGCGCGGATCTCGTCTCCCAGGCGCTTGAAATAGCGAGGCGGAAGGAAAAACTGCAAAAAGTCGTGTTTAAAGGCCTCCCACGTCGCGCCTTGCAGTCCGCTTCCCCTGAACCAGTCCTCGGCCCTCTCAATCAATAATTCGGGCATTGCCCTCGGCAAGTGACTGACGTCCACCTGGTACGCCACGGCTCGTTCCTCCAACTGTTCGATAAACCTCAGGGGGTCGGTCTTACCATTGAAGAACACGCCCCATTTCCTGAGCTGAACTGCCTGTCGAACTAATGGTCCTTCCGTCCGACCTGCGCCTGCATATCCCTCCGCCGGTGCAGCTATAGGAGGTCCTATCGGTCTCGACCGCACGCTCTCCGGCGGCGGGACCAGCAAATGGGTATGCCCACCAGGTCGGGCTGGCTCTGTGTCCCCTAGTCTCTCATCCTTGGTCGGATTGGGACTGGGTGGCCGCGAGTCCGGAGACGGCCGATTACCATAGACTTCGGCCCACTGGTCCAAGCGCCGCTGCACTTCCTCGCTATGGTCGTCTCTGTTTATGTATGCCGTTAGTCGGCGCCGCAGTTCGTCCACCACGCAAGTGTGGTTCCAACCCCAGTTCGCTGAGAATTGCCTCCAATTCCGCTTTCCTCCGGTAGCTGACCCAGGTCGTATTCCCTGTCATCATGTGTTGAGGTGATGTCTTACCGATACGTTACGATGTGACTGCACGTAGTGATATCCCGCGCTGTTGCGTTGAAGTGTCCCACGACGTTTAAGCACTCCTCACCGGTACGTTGCAATATCCCACGATGCTATGACTACACGTTAAGTCGTCTTCTGCTGTTGCTACGAAATCCTAAGACGCTATGTAAGAAATGATGCAGTGTCCACCGCCGGTATACGAAATGATTAACTATCCCACGCTGATATGTAAAACGATGATATATCTCAGAACGATGAAATGTCCGCTGCTATACAAAAACGATGAATTGACCCACGCTGATGTATAAAATGACTAAATGTCCCTCGCTGGTATACAAACGATGAAATAACTCACGCCGATATGTAAAATGATGATATATCTCAGAACGATGAAATGTCCGCTGCTATACAAAACGATGAATTGACCCACGCTGATGTATAAAATGACTAAATGTCCCTCGCCGGTGTACAAAACGATGAAATTACTCACGCCGATAGGTAAACGATGAAATGTCTCAGAACGATGAATGTCCGCCGGTATATGAAAAGATGAATAACCCACGCTGATGTGTAAAATAACTAAATGTCCCTCGCCGGTATACAAAACGATGAAATAACTCACGCCGATAGGTAAAACGATGAAATATCTCAGAACGATGAAATGTCCGCCGGTATACGAAAAGACGAAGTAACCCACGCTGATGTGTGAAATGACTAAATGTCCCTCGCCGGTATACAAAACGATGAAATATCCCACGCTGATATGTAAAACGATGACGTATTCCAAAACGATGAAATGCCCCGCGCCGATATATGAAAACGATGAAATATCCCACGCTGATATGTAAAAATAATTAAATGTCCACGCCGGTGTACAAAACGATGAGGAGTCTCCAGTGCTGTTGCTTTGATGTGCGCTCCCTTAGAGTTGGTGAACAAGTGCCCTTCAGTCACGCCGAACTCGCTTTATATTGCCGGCTTCTTCGGCACTTCGTCGCTATTTCCCGAACACAGTCCCACTGGGCTTCGGCTAACCCGTTAAATGCGTTCTCTCTCCACAACTTCGTTCTTCTCAGACGTTTATTCGTGATTCGCACGATTGCCGAGAATTCTGTGGCCACGTGCTCTCGACGCGCGTGGGGTTTTTTTTTTTTTTTCTCTTTTTTTTTTTTTCTCTTTTTTTTTTTTTTTCTTTCCCTACTGCTCTGGCATGCTACGGCTTCTGCTACCGCCTGACTTGACTCTTTCTCTAACGGGTCTTTAATCCAAGAAAGAATCTACTCTCCTAAATCCCGAGTCCCTGCTCGGGCGCCACTTGTAAAGAAGCTCTATTGGCCGGGGTATGAATCTCGGTCTCGCCAGGTCCTTTCACAAGATAATTTGTAAAATTCGGGACTACGGAATGAGAGGTGTCTCTAGGCGCAGAATTTACCGTACGATAGTAGGGTAGAGTATGCACGGCCGGAGATGGCCCGACTCGGGTATGTACGAGGCGCTGCCCAGACTCAACAACCGCGTATACCGCGTGATGTGGAATCTTGGGTAACACTGCGTTTCACCGACGGGCTATGGATTCGGGCGAGGCCCCAATAAACTAACTGTAGGTGGCCGGAGGTGGCCGGGTATGCCGACACCGTGACCTGGATAGCCACCGGCTCTGTCCGGATTCTACAACTGCGTATACCGCGTGGTGTAGAATCTTAGGCGTCCCCGTGGGCTATCGACGGGCTACGGTATGGGCGAAATCGCGCTATGGGTATCACTGCGCATGGCCGGCGCGTCGTGAGATGGGCGAATTCGTTATTTGGATAAACACTGAGTGCTGCCCAGATCCGACAACTACGTATACCGCGTGATGTCGAATATAGGGTATCACTGCGTAGGGAATACAGAGCGCTGCCCTGTTCCGACAGCTGCGTATACCGCGTGATGTCGATTGCAGGGTATCACTTCGTGTAACACACAGAGCGCTGCCCTGTTCCGACAGCTGCGTATACCGCGTGATGTCGATTTGCAGGGTATCACTTCGCGTAACACACAGAGCGCTGCCCTGTTCCGACAGCTGCGTATACCGCGTGATGTCGATTACAGGGTATCACTTCGCGTAACACACAGAGCGCTGCCCTGTTCCGACAGCTGCGTATACCGCGTGATGTCGATTACAGGGTATCACTTCGCGTAACACACAGAGCGCTGCCCTGTTCCGACAGCCGCGTATACCGCGTGATGTCGATTACAGGGTATCACTTCGTGTAACACACAGAGCGCTGCCCTACTCCGACAGCTGCGTATACCGCGTGATGTCGAATACAGGGTATCGCTGCGTGTAAGATACAGAGTGCTGCTCTGCCCCGACAACTGCGTATGCCGCGTGATGTAGGAGGCAGGGTATCACTGAGTATTACCGGCGGGACACAATATTGACGAGTTCTGATCTGGATAAGTACAGAGTGCCACTCCGATTCGACGACTGCGTATACCGCGTGATGTCGAACATAGAGTATCACTGCGTATTACCGAGGAGCCGCGAAGCTGAAATTCACAGTCTATCGTTTCTTTATTTCCCAGTAAAGACTCTTATTTCCTTTCACTTATATATCTCTTTATTATTTCACTTATGCACTTCTCTACTTCACCTGTATTCCTATGCTTAACTCGCGCCCCAGCTATGCTACTTCGTCATGTCTACTGTCCGTCGATATTCACCAGTCTGCTACGTTTGCGATTCCTTCCGAAGTTGTTCTAGGCGCGTCTGTTGCCTGCCAGTGCCGTAGCCAGAGTGATCTGCATGTTGCGTTTCTGTCTGCTACGCTGGCGCATCTCCTCACTGCGTAGGCGGCTGCGCGATGACGCCGCTCTCTCACACCTTCGTTCTGCGCGTGTCTGTGTGTTAAGCTGCGTGCATTAGCTGCGCATGAGCTCTCACCTCTGCCCGGCCGAGCGTCAGCGCGTGCTTACGCTATGTAGCGCGAGAACCTTTCGGCTCGGCACGTGCTGTGTGTTCTTGCTCGGGTGGCTATGCTCTCTTAATGCCGCGCTGCTCGTGTTATCGTGGCCGCCGCTAAGCTTTGAGCGCTGCTATGCTCTCTTAATGTCGCGCCGCTCGAATTATCGTGGCCGCCGCTAAGCTTTGAGCGCTGCTATGCTCTCTTAATGTCGCGCCGCTCGAATTATCGTGGCCGCCGCTTAGCTTTGAGCGCGGCTATGCTCTCTTAACGCTGCGCTCTCTGGCTGTCGCCGTTGCTATGCTGTCCGTTAGGTCTGTGTTGTCGTCGATGCTGTTGCTAGGTGCATTATTTGGCGAATAATGCAGCCTGTACCTCGATCGCCGTTAGAATTGTCTGTCTTGTCTTTTGTCCCGTTCGTTTGGTTGTTGCGTTTGTCTGCTTGTCCGTCCGTTGCTGCGTTATGATGTGTCGTCGTTCGCCGATCTCTCGCTACCCTGTCTTCTAATTATGTACATGTGTATGATGGTGTATACTTATAAACTATTTATTAACTTATAGACTAATAATACTAAAGAATTAATAATAATAACAATGAACTTATACTACGAACTAATAGCTACAAAAATTGTGAGTCTTCACAACTTAAAACTAATAATACCAAAGAGTTTACTATGAACTTATACTACAAACTAATAACTACAAAATTGTGAGTCTTCACAGTATACTCTGTATTTTGTTGATAAAAAAAAAAAAAAAAAAACATATACACAACTACTCAACTGCTGGAATTGTTGGAGTTGCGGGGTCGAGAAGTAGCTGGGCGGGATCTTCTGGTTCCCTAGCTCATTCGGGAGTGTGGGGAGGGTTCTTGGCTACTTCACTGCCAAGAAGTACAAACAGAAAGAATTCACTTTAAAATGTCAACTTGAGAAAACACTTTAATTCCCATTAAAAAATGTTAATGTCTTTTCAACGATCTGGCTCATATCGCCCCACGCGATTACCTTTTGATACCTTTATGCATGAAGTGACATTCCTAAGTCACAAATGCACAGATCAAGGAATATTACCAATAATTATCCTGTCCCTACAGACGCAGACAGCGCTAGGAAATTGATTACATTTTGCATTATTATAGACGCTTTAAACAAAATTTCGCCGAATATTCCCGGCACATAATCTGATTATGTAAAAAGAATGTTCCATTTGAAGAGGCAGAGCAATGCGAAAAAGCATTCTAATATCGGAAAGATAATTTCTTGGCATACACCCTGTCAAGTATAACAATATTCGACCTAATTGACATGAATGGAAAAATGCTCAAAAGTCACTTACCAGTACCAAAGTAGACAAAATAATTTCTGCGCAGAAAATAAACAAGAACTATTGCCAAGGCAAAGTCTTGAAAAAGCTTCTAAGCCCAACGTATATGAAGTCATTATAACTGACGAGATACGAAAAGTAGTGACCTTACTAATAACAGATTCTACATGTTTAATAAAACATGAAAAGAAAAAGTTTTAGTAAGAATTGAAGTTAGCGGTTTTTGGCAAGCCGGTGTATCTAAATTAGCCAACTCGAAGTGGCACCGTGCAAAAAGATCTTTCAATAGATACTTTTGAAATGGGCAACAAAATAATAAAATTATTAAGAGTAGCGCTACTCAAGCCGGTGACCCTCATCCAAGATGATGAAGAAAAAGAAGCAAAACTGTTTACATTCCATGATGATCATATTCAAGGAGGTCATACAGGCATAAATAAAACATTGGCCAAAGTACAAAGACACTACTATTAGAAAAATATGACACGTCATATCAAAATGTACAATAAGAAATGTCTAAAATGACTAAAATCTAAATAACAACATGACTTGTGCAAATATTTTAAAATAGACAATATAAAGTCTACTGCACACCATCACCAGACTTTAGGGACAATAGAGAAAAGTCGCAGAACATTCAATGAATATGTTCGTTCATTCATTTCTGCGCACAAAACTGATTGTAACGTTTGGATACAATATTTCACGTAATGTATCAACATAACAACAATATTGTCCATATGAACTCGTATTTGGAAAATTATCAAATCAGTTCATACACGTTAACAAAAAAGAAAAACTATTTTTAATCGACCAAGAAGGTTAAAAAAAATAAATAATAACATACAATTTTTCAATGAGCCCAAAGGTTCGATTGAAAAACAAAAAGTACATAAAGATAGCTTAAAAGAATTTGATATCTGAAAGAATGCATGAAATAGGACTGATCAGCCTTTTCAAGTAAAAACAAAACTTTTTTTTCTTCTCATAAAAATAAATAAATAAACGAAAATAATATATATTTAGAAAATAACAGTTTAATTAGTTTACAATAAGAAACCCAAATTTAATATTAATTTCTTTAAAATTAACACTAAAATAAAATGACTACATATTGTAACGAACCTTCGGTTATGCCCGAGTCTAAGCCGGGCCAGTTTCAGCCGACTGTGAGTTCGTTTCAACAAATTTATTTGTTGAAGCCCTTGCGATATTGAATAATAACACTTTGTGAATTTGCTTAATATTTGGTATATTCTCGTTATATTACTTATTCTTATTTTGACGATACAACACACTCGTATAGTCGTCGTGCGTTATGTGTGTTCACGCACTCCGGGCTGGGCAGACAATTATGGCTCAGTAGCACCAGGTTTCGCCCAAGCGCTCCAGCTCACGCCAGGATTTGCACTGTCTACTCCGGCGGTTCGCTCGGCTGTACAGGCTACTCCTACTACTGGACTCGCTCTTGGCACCCCTAGGTCTTATGCACACAATTGCTGCTTATTCGCACGGCTGCGTGAACTTACACAAGTTTTATCACGAGACTTCTGGCCAGAATACAATTTGCAGCTGCCTTGTATCAACTCGATAGTTGATGGCCACTACTGCTTCTGTCTGTCTGGGTCCTTAAGGTGTCTGAAGTATCCTCCCAGGATACTTTGGATGCTCCCACGATGTCCTGTCTATGACGAGTCCTGGATATCGGTGTCCTGCGTCGATATCGTAGTCCTTCGATGTCTTCACTCGCGTCGACTTGTATCTTCACTGCACTTGAATCTCACTCTTGATCTTCACTCTCGATCTCACTCTTGATTCCTCACTCTTGGTTCGCGCGTACTTTTTTTGATCACCCCTATGGCACCGCCGGTGCCCTTTTATAGGGCCGCCGCAGGCCCTGTTCGGCTCTGGAGCGGGGCCTGCCTGCCGCTCGTGCCCATCTAACGGTACAATGGCGTGATCTGGGTGACGCCGGCAGGCCGCCAAATGTCGTGGCAGTTTCGCATTGGCCGAAGTACCGCTGTTGCCATGCAAAAAGCCAACGTTCGTCACCTGGAGCGGTACCTCGGCTAACGGTGCCCTATGACCTGCGGTCGAGCGACGCGAGCCCATTTGCTGACACTATAGGAGCGAGAGAGACAGACTATAGTCCGCTCTCTGACCCTTCCAGTAGCGAGGGTTGCTCCTATAGTGTTCGCGTCGCTGTGTGGAGCAATATATGCATGCACGTATGTGCATATAAACACACAGCAATACATATGTTTATATACACCGCATACGTGCATACCTATATTGCTCCTCACACTCCCCTCTTCCTTCGGAAAACACGACCTTCGTGTTTTTAAATATCGCGCCTCTTTTTCCGTTGCCGCTCCAACTTGCGTTGATCGATGACCCGCTGCTCCACAGCGCGTCGATCATCGCTGTTAACAGCGCTCTGTTAACAGCGCCGTGCTGCTCATCAGCTGTTTCTCGCTCGCTGCTGGCAACTCTGTGCGTTCTGGTAAGTGAATTAGATGTTTTTAATTTTCTCTTACGTATTTTTTAAATGAAAACTCCACTCCTCCAGCCCGAGTTGATGCCTTTATGATGCCCCTGGACCCGATGGACCTGCCGCCGCCTCTGCCCACGCCCGGGCGCTGCTGCAAACACTCCTCTTCGTGGTTGCAGCCCCCGGTGGCTGCGGCGCAGGTGCGCAGGTCAGATGGCCAATTCTTTCAATGGCACACCTCGTCCCTTGGCGCTGGAAGCGTTGTTTTCAACTGTTGATGGCTCTTGGTGCCCTCCAGGACTCCTGGATGGAACCACGCCATCACTTTCCTGGGTTGCTGTTGGACTTCGGTTAGTATCGGCGTCGTTCGCAAACCGGTCAACGGCGCCGTGACGTTGAGAAATGGCAATGGCAATACTCTCCTCGTCTTCGCATAGCTCCAGCGGAATCGCTGGCCAATGCACGAGGATTTGCCAGAGCCCCTTTCTCCACCCGTCACGCCAGTTGCCGCGACCGGCCGCGTGGCAGGCGCCCACACTTTCCGTCGTCCAACAACAACCAACCGCAGTTTGTGAAATATGTATACATTTCTATTATTTCTTTATTGATCGTTTTTCTTTTCTCATACCATTTTTAACGCTGGGTGAAGACACGACATCCCAAGCGTGTCCGTCGGATGCGGTACTTCACTCCTTCCACCCAGACGATGCGCGCGGTCCGACCGTTGCCTTCATCCCTAGCTGCGTTGCTAATTGGGTCACCTCTGCCGGCCACTCGTCTGGCGTCACCTCACGCCACGCTGGCCCCTCTTCTGGCCACGATGCCTGGCGCTGCAGCGTAGGCCGCGCTGGCCGTGCAGGCATCGACTCCGACGCCCGGCGTTCCGTTAGGCGGATCGGCCGCCATTCTGCCGGTGCCGCGGTTGGTGGTGATGGTGGTGGTGCCGGTGGTGATGATGGTGGCCGCGCTGGTGGTGATGATGGTGGCCACGCTGGTGGTGATGATGGTGGCCACGCTGGTGGCGATGATGGTGGCCGCGCTGGTGGTGATGCTGGTGGCCACGCTGGTGGCGATGATGGTGGCCACGCTGGTGCGATGATGGTGGCCACGCTGGTGGCGACGGCGGCGGTGACCCTGGCGGCTGCTCCTCCACCT
>JAUESP010000282.1:0-39200 GCA_030914335.1 Drosophila borborema | reverse complement strand
TACACCATTCAGGATTGCCTCCATCTGGTCCTTCCAACGGGTTCGAGGTCTACCCCTTCTTCGTTCTCCTCTAACTACCGCCCAATCAAAAACCGAACGAGCTGGAGTGTTTTCCTCCATACGAGCAATGTGACCCAACCAACGAAGACGCTGAATGTCAATTCGCTTGCCAATGTCAACATCGCAGTATAGCTCGTACAGCTCGTCGTTCCACCTGATACGATAGGTTTCGCCAACGCAAATTGGTCCAAAGATCTTGCGAAGAATCTTTCTCTCGAAGACACCAAGAGCAGCTGCATCTGACTGCGTCACGGTCCAGGCTTCCGCTCCATAAAGCAGCACTGGAATGATGAGTGTCTTGTAAAGGGTTACCTTTGTCTTTCGAGAGAGGGCTCTACTGTTCATTTGCCTACTGAGCCCAAAGTAACATTTGTTGGCAAGTGTAATTCTCCGCTTGATCTCCAGGCTGACATCATTTTTGTTGGTCACTGCAGTTCCCAAATAGACAAAGTCCTTGACAGACTCAAAGTTATAGTCTCCAGCAGTAAGGTAAGAGTCAAGACCGCCGCGACTCTCTAGTACTGCACACCATAAACTTTGTTTTGCCCATGTTTACTGCAAGACCAACTTTAGCTGATTCCCTTTCGATAGCTCCAAAACGCCGCAGTTACATCACGCTTGGTACGACCAATGATATCAATATCATCAGCGTAACCCAGGAGCTGGACATATTTGTATCCCAGTATTGTGCCCATCCGATGCACTCCAGCTTTCGTTATTATACTCTCCATAAGTAAATTGGAGAGCACACAAGACAGCGAGTCGCCTTGTCTAAGACCCCGCTTGGTATTGAAGGTTTCGGATTGGTCATTTCCTACCTTGACAGAGCTGATGGTGTTGCTCAATGTCATGCTACAAAGCCGTATTAGCTTTGCAGGAATACCAAGCTCAGACATGGTAGCGTACAGGCAGTCTCGCCGTGGGCTATCAAAAGCAGCTTTAAAATCGACGAACAGGTGGTATGTGTCGAATTGGTTCTCGTGTGTTTTCTCCAGGATTTGGCGCAATGTGAAGATCTGGTCAACTGTAGACTTGCCAGGACGGAAACCGCATTGACACGGACCTATCAATGCTTCAGCATATGGTTTCAGTCTCTCACACATTACGCTCGTGAGAACCTTGTATGCGACGGGAAGAAGGCTGATGCCACGGTAGTTGGTGCGTTGTGTTGCATCACCCTTCTTCAGGATTGGGCAGATCATACTGAGGTTCCAATCATCGGGCATGCTTTCCGTTAGCCATACGCTGCTGATAAGTTGGTGCATGCACCCTACCAACTCATCGCGTCCAGCCTTAAACAATTCAGCCGGTAAGCCATCTGCTCCCGCGGCTTTATTGTTTTTGAGACGCTGTATAGCTGTCTCGACTTCCGTATGGCTAGGGATGGGAACTTCAACACCATCATCTCTGATTGGGGTTAGTGGACCAACTTCGTCAAGCTCATTCTCACTGTTTCCAGCCAAAAGACTCTCAAAGTGATCCCGCCATAACCTCAGTACAATCTCCGCATCAGTAACCAGGTTTCCATCGTCATTCCTGCAGGCAAGCGATCCAGACTTATACCCTTGGGTCATGCGCTTGACCCTCCGGTAAAAGTCACGGGCATCGTTCTTGCTTCTGCTACTCTCCATCTTCTCACACTCAAGCCTTTCCATCTCCCGCTTCTTCCTCCTGAAAAGGCGCTTCTCGTCTCGTCTCCGCGACCTATAAATATCCACCACCGCTCGAGTAGCTCCTGCTTGCAGCGTTCTTCTGTAGGCGGCGTCTTTTGCTGCAGTCGCTTCCCGACACTCCTGGTCGTACCATGGATTCCGGTTGGGAGGGCGTTGGAACCCAAGTACTTCCACAGCAGAGGCGTTTATGGCATTGGACATGTACGCCCACATATCCGTTGTATTTATAGGAGTTGGAGGGAGTTGGCCGAGTCGGCCCGAGAGTCGAGTGGAGAAGGCATCCTTATGTCGTTGTCATTGCAGCTTTTCGATGTCCAGCTTTCTTGGCATACCTTGACGTGAGACTTTCGCGACACACAGCGCGTACCTTGGCTGCAACAAGGTAATGGTCAGAGTCGATGTTAGGACCCCGACAAGATCTCACATCAAGTATGCTAGATGCATGCCTTGCATCGATCACAACATGATCAATCTGATTTCGCGTCAGACGATCAGGCGACAGCCAGGATGCCTTGTGGATGTTGAGGTGACGAAAGCCTGTACTACGTACAATCATATTGTGTGCGGCCGCAAATCCTATTAGTCTAAGTCCATTGCTCGATGTGGACTCGTGCAGACTAAACGGGCCAACGGTTGTTCCAAAGATGCCCTCCCGCCCTATTTTGGCGTTAAAATCTCCTAGAAGGATTTTAACGTCATGTGACGGGCAACGGCCATATGCTCGGTCGAGCTCTGCATAGAAAGCATCCTTGGTAGCATCGTCTTTCTCTTCCGTCGGGGCATGCGCACAGACTAGGCTGATGTTGTAGAATTTGGCAGTTATTCGGATCGTCGCAATCCTCTCGCTAACTGGTGTGAAGTGCGAGGCTCGGTGCCGCAACTTGGGCCCTACGACGAAACCACAACCAAGTTCATGCCTATCATTAAGACAACTGTAATAGATGTCACAGTTGCTTTTTCTTATGCGCCCCTGCCCTTTCCATCGCATTTCCTGGAAGGCTGTGATGTCAGCCTTCAACTCATTGAGGGTATCCGCTAGTTGTTGAGCAGCACCGGGTCTGTACAATGTCCGTACGTTCCAGGTGCATACTCTCAAATCATTTTCCTTTTTCCGTTTGCCGTGGTCGTCAACGTTTTCCGGGTTCCTTTCCGAGGCTCCTCTTGCTTCATTCACTGATGAGTCTTTTTTCTATGGGTGGATATCAAGTCCTACGCCAAAACCTAATTTAAGGATTAGGATCCCGCCGCGCACTTTGGTTTACAACTCAACGGGGGCTGAGTCATAATCCAGGAGGAACCACGTGGAGGTAGTGTGTCGACTTGAGAAGAGCAAGAACAAGGATCGCACTGGCACTCACCAAGTTGAGCACAATCAGAAACTTTGCCTTGCCTGCTCTCCCCCATCCGCATTGAAATGCGTTTTTTTCAAATTGGAGGCGGAGGGGGCGTGGCATCCAAAATCTTAAAACTACAAAATCTGTGTATCTATAATATCTATCTAAATATTTAAAGTTAAAGTCTCTAGATGAAACGGTGTAGTAGTTATACACAAAAAACCTAAAAAATGGAAACGAATTCGATTTTTTATCGATAATTTGGAAATGGGATGAGTTATCGAAAAAACAAAATAAACTCGTATTGCATAACTAACATACGAGTGTTCATGTGAAATTTCAGCTCTCTAGCTTTTGTAGTTTCCGAAATCTCGACGTTCATACAGACGGACAGACGGACAGACGGACGGACGGACGGACAGACGGACGGACAGACGGACGGACAGACGGACAGGGCTAGATCAACTTATTTTTTTATGCTGATCAAGAATATATATACTTTATGGGGTCTGCGACGTCTCCTTATGCCTGTTACATACATTTTCACAAAACCATTATACCCTGAATTCCCATTTTCAATGGGTTCAGGGTATAAAAAATTATTTTGAGCTGCTCAAGAAAGCGGAGGCGATTTGACGGGAAGCTAGTTGATTTGGCAACACTAATATTTGTAGTACATTGCAAATACTTAGTAGCGTACAAATTAATAATGATGAAATTGAAATGTTATTTCATGTTTTGGGCGAAGAATATTTGATATAATATTTGAAGAACGAATTGTGATTGTACGAGAAATACTCTCGCAGGGTTTTCATGTCATTATATCACCTGGGAAATTTGAAATTGCTTGATCAAAGTCTGTAAACTGTTGTTCAACTGATGATATATTTTCTAAGTTGAATACTGATTTTGTCGGTGAAGATAAAGTTAAATTAAACAATTATTCTAGAGTCAGTGCAGATGAAATAAACACTAAATTAGTACGCCATACAGACTTAGCCCAAATGAGAGAGAGTTGGTACGCAAAAAATTAAAGAATTATTAGAATGCAATGTCATAAAGACATGTTGCTAGTCCAATAATGTTTGTGAACAAAAAGACGGATATCATCGCTTGTGCGTTGATTACCGTGAATTAAATGCTTTTGTTGCTTGTAAAATTTCTGAAAAATGAATTAATTTTACAAAAACGTACGAGTTAAGAGCAGGAATAATCTATCGAAAAATCCAGAGGAATGGCAGAATTCGATCCTTGCCAATTGTTCCAAGAGCATTTCGATGGTCCGTAATAAACCAGATTCACGAGTCAATCATGCACTTTGGCTGGGAGAAGACTTTAAATAAGGCCTATGACTACTACTGGTTCGATAACATGTCGACGTATATACGAAAATTTGTTGAAAACTGCATTACGTGTAAAATGTCAAAATCATCCTCAGGTAAAATTTAGGCTAGAATTCATCCAATACCAAAGGTCGACACACCTTGGCACTCGATTCACATCGACATTACAGGAAAGTTGAGTGACAAATCAGATCAAAACGAATATCTTATTGTCCAAATGGACGCTTTTACTAAATTTGTCTATTTGACACACACACTTAAGATTGATGCTGACAATTGCATAGGTGCTGTGACATCGGCTACATCTTTGTTTGGAGTACCAAACCGCATTATAGCAGATCAAGGCAGGTGTTTTGCCAGTTCTAAATTTAGTGAGTTTTGTTCTCAACAAAATATAGGTTTGCATTTAACTGCAACAGGTGCAAGTAGAGCAAACGGACATTATGAGTACCTTGCAAAATTTACTGACGGCGGTTGAGATAAACAACCGATCTTGACAAGACACAGTGGGCGAAGTACAGCTGGCCTTAAATTGTACAGTAAGTCAAATGACGTAAGAAATTGATTTGGCAGAATCAAGAGCTTGAGTAGTGCAAAGTATATTAGCGGCACCAGCATATAGCAAAGAGTAATTTTATAAAAACAATGCTAAGGTTTTTAAATATGAAGTAGGAGATTTTGTGTTGATAAATACTGAAGAAAGGCAGCAATCGAAGTTAAGTCCAAAGTTTAGAGGACCTATGCAAATAGCTGAATTATTAGATGGAGATAGATATATTCTTAGGTGATTGACAAATAATAGAAAATATAAATATGTTCACGGTGATATAAGGAAGTTCCCAGAAGGGAATGTACTAGTTGAACTAGAAAGTTAGGATGAGGATTTGAATGATATTGAGAAGGAAGCTGTTGAAAGAGACATACTGTCTCTTCTCTGAAATAGATGAGAAAACAAGTAAGAAAGCTGTAGTCGAGACTGCTCGACTACGAAGCCCTTCTTCGAACGAATAATATTCCAAGAATGCTTCGTTTCGATACTCCACGCGTAAGAAACTATACATGCAAAAACACGCGCGCACATAGACGCTGATTTACGCTTGTAGGCATGTATGTGTGTATGCATGTGTGTAAGCATTGCAATAATAATTCTGTTTCTAGATGGACAAATGAATTATGATTATGATATTCATATCTATATGCTAAACCAAACTGCATGCCTCTAGTATTTGAAATGTATTTTTTTCACATTTGGGGGTGGTGGGGACCGGAATCCAAAATCTGACAAAAACCGAAATTGTATTAAATTAGTATCTATATATATGCAGAAGACTTGGAGACTCTAACTCTAAAGCTGAATTAGCTAGAATTTTATAACTGGTTCCCGATAAATTCATTTATCGATAACTTTGCAAATATACGAGTTATCGAATTTCTGAAACAAACTCGTACTGCGCGTGCAATATACGGACCTAACACAAAAATAATGAACTCTCTAGTTTTAGTATCTTCGGAAATCGACGCGTTCATACATACGGACGGACGGACGGACAGACAGACGGACATGGCTATATCAACTTTTCTCGTCACCCTGATCAAGAATATATATACTTTATGGGGTCTGCCACGCCTCCTTCTGCCTGTTACATACTTTTAACAAAACCATTATACCCTGATTTCCCATTTTCAATGGACTCAGGGTTTAAAAGCTGTTGAAAGAGACAGTATGGAATGAATGAAAAAGCTGTTGAAAGAGACAGTATGGAATGATTGAGAAACTGTTGAAAGAGGCAGTATAAAAATTGATAAACTGTAGAAAGAGGCAGTATAAAAACTTCAGAAACTGTTGCAAGAGACAGTAGCGAATTATTGGGAGTGAAACTGTTGCAAGAGACAATATGGATGCCTGAAAGGCTGATAAGAAATGTTGAGAGAATTGGTCATAATGCAAGCACAAGTGGAAAACTAATGTTTTGATCATGGCGTGTGACGCATAAGATGATATGAAAAGAAACCAGTTGGGCTTACGATAATGAATGAGACTGTATGTATGAATACCTGAAGAGTTGTATGATTGATAGTGCAAAATTAATGTAAAGCGAAACCAGAGTGGTTTATGATAATGAAGTAAAACAACAAGAAAGCTGAGTTAAAGAGTAATTAGAAGTGAGACTAGAAGAGGAAGATAAAGTTTTGTATGACGCTGTGACGTGATAACAGTTGTAATCAAGAAATTTATAAGATAAATGAAATGATTAAGGCAGCATTTTTGTGGAATACATGAGGTCGTGTTATGGTCAGTATGGCCGAGGTGGTTCGGTAGAATCCAGAAAAAAATGAGTGAGATGATAATTAAAATAATAATTTAATTTTGAAATTTCAGTCATAAGAATTAAAAGATTATTATTTAAAGTTGGATAAATGAAATATTGAACGGTGTAAGTGTCAGTATGGCCGTGTCGAGGCGTAATTAGTAAAAGACACTCAAGTAGAACATACTTGACAATTGGTGAATGCGCTTTGATCCGTTATTCGCCAGATGGTCAGCGTAGTTCGATGCAAATATGCAGAAATGTTGCGAAAGGTTCTAAGTGGCGTACGTGACCAAATAAGGTTTGAAGGAGGTTTGAAGAAAGAGTTACACAGGAGATAATTGTTGTACGTGCAATCTTGAGTCACTGATAGGGAAAGAGATCGCTGTATCTCCTATTACAATAGAATGTGTGTGAGCGATGTGGTATTGATGCTGAAGGCATTAACGTTTGGACAGTGAAAGTGAACGGTGCGCTCAAGATTATTCGCCATACGCAATTAACCCTGACAATGTCTGCCGACTAAGAGAACTATAATAATAGCGCTCTGACATATATTTATTTGGTTTATCAAGTGAAGAAGCGGTACAGTCAGATTTAGTACTTTAACAACACATTTATGTACATAAAATTAGGACCAAACCTCACTCAATTTGTGAGGATTGAAAAAAAAAGAAAAATAATAATAATAATATTTAATGTGTAGCCATTGTTTTGGCAAAGCCTTGCCGTTTAAGTTGTCTGAGGGGTCTGGCAGGTGTTAAACCTCTTGCGAGCAGGCTTTGATGTCGTAGCAATCTTTCAGAGTATCTGCTGGTATGTTTATTTATCTGTTCTTCGACAGTACGCAGCTTCAGATCTCTATGCAGTGTTGAGCCGCGTATGTACCAGGGACAGTTTGTTATCTGTTCTGTTTGTCATCTCTGTTCTGCAAAACCTGCACTCTTTTATAATTTGATTTTGCAGCGATCCCCCAGATTTGCACTCCATCGAGCCATATTGGTAGGATACATTGCACATAGACAGCTATTTTGCATCTCAGCGGTAAGGTGCTCTTTTTATTGTTGAGCCATCTTAATTGTTGCAGTCTGTGACGACATTTTTTTACCGTAGCTTTGAGGTGTGGACCAAAGGTGAGACGCTTATCCAGGCCAAGATCTTCCACCTGTGCAGGTTGCTGTAGGGTTACTCCCGACATCTGGATTTTTTATTTTGCACAGTAATCCATCGTGCCACACCTTATCAAACGCTTGCTGCATGTCGATGAAGACAGCGTTGGAGTATTCGGAGTCATCAAAAGCCTGCAAGATGTGTTTCACCAGTCTGTGAACTTGTTCCACTGTGCTGTGTCCCTCTCGAAATCCAAATTGGTGATCCGGTAAGATATTGGATTGTCTTAATATTATATTAATGCGGTTAGCAATGGTCCTCTCCCATAGTTTAGATAGAGAGGGCAGTAGGCTTATAGGCCGATATGATTCTGGATCTTCTGCCGGTTTGCCAGGCTTATGGATCCTGAATATAGCAGCTAACTTCCATTGCCTTGGAAACAGTTGAAGCCTGATGATGGCATCAGTGATGCCAATTTGTCCTTTTTCCGGACAGATCTGTCCTGTTTTTAAGCGGTTTGTCCGGAAAAAATATCAAACATCCCCTATCCGGAAATCTGTCCTTTTTTTGTGAATGCGAATCGTGTTCATATTTTCCCAGTTGGTTGTTTTCCCAGTTGATCGGTTGTTGATGCAACAAAAGTTTATTAAATAACATTTCAGAGCAGTTTAACAGAACTTTAGCATAAAATATACTAAATTGTGTACCGATATTTGGTTAAGAACAGCGCCAAAATAAGTATAACAGTGATAAATTGATAGTGTAGGAAGTTTATATGCATTATCGATATCGTTTCTTATCTAAAATTTAATTTGTAAACAGTGATAAAATGCCCAAGGAGATCTATAAACAAAAATTTCAGAATTGCTGGCTAAAGTAGTTAGATTTCAAGTCGTGGATAGCCCGGGGTGAGAACGACAATAATAAGGCGTACTGCAAATACTGCAAATGCAGTATAAATTGCAAAATTGACCGAATTCGCGCACAAATGGCGACAAAAAAACATATGCAAAACGCATCGTGTTTTGCCCAAAAAAATAAAATATGCTTTAAGCCTCCGGAATGTCCCCAAACTTGTCGCCAGGCACAACTTGCTATAAGTTGCCAGAAGAGTGCTTGGCGCGTGTTGGATCCATGGCGACATACGAGGCCAGGGAAGAGGAAAATGATAACATTATTGACAATGCCTTGAAATTGTTATAATAAAAAAGAAAAAAAAAAATACAGATTTAGAAAAAAAAATGTTTTTGTCCTGTTTTCTGTCCTTTTTTTTTTTAGATTTTCTGCCTTTTTTTCCGTATTTTACGGACAGTTTTGCCTTTTTTTTCAAAAAAAAAGTTGGCATCACTGGATGGCATTGAAGATTAGTGCAATGTAAAGTAGCGCTCTCGTAGTTTAGGCCTTCAGCGTTGCATTTCAAATCCTGTCTAATCCGGGAGCTTTATTTTTTGGTAATATTTGGATCGCTTCTGTTATTTCTTCGATCCTTATAGGCTCAATAGGCAGAGACATCTGCAATGGGGTCTTCAAATTTCGCTGTATCTCCATGGCCTGCTCCGTCGTAGCATAACTATATGGAGTAAAACAATCTTCTGGATGGCATCCGAATGCGTTAGCCTGTTCCAATTCGCATTTAGCAAGTTCGCCGCAAGGGCATCAGACAGGTACCTGTCTAAATGGTTGTCGTTTAAGCAATTTTGTAGTTTGCATCCATAGTGTAGTCCATGGAAGCCAGTTTTTGATCGAAGAAATTACCTCTGAGTTCCCTTAAAAGTTTACGTAGCTGTCTTGCTACCCTGTTCCACAAAATTCGGTCCCAAGGATCTTGGGATCGAAGTGCTCTTCTACGAAGGCACATTTTTGTTCTGATAAGCTCTTTGGCTTCTCTCGTTAGAACAATTCCATAATTATTGGGACGAAGCACAGGATTAAGCGGCGTTCTAGCAGCAGCAGCTCTATATATGTTCTCCGAGAGAATATCAACCGCATTCTCGATGTCTTCTCCGGAGTTCAGACATGAATTTAATTGAATGGAGTCATTTAGCTGTTGTCTGAAAGCCGCAATGTCGGTACGGTTAGTTATTAGCCTTGGGCTTGGCCTGATATTAGCACCGTCAATGTGCAACTCAGCAATAAGAGCTAGATGATCAGAATCTAAAGTTTTGGTAGATATTTGCTTTTGGTAGATATTTTGGTAGATATTTGCTTGGTAGTGCTGTATCTCATGATATAATGCAAAATCAATGCAAGAGTGAGTGTGACTGGATATATATGTGTACCTAGTAGGAGAACCTGTTGCGAGAATGTAAGCACATCTGGCTGTGATGGCTTCTGCTAGTTTTCTGCCCCTGGGTGAATTGTATGAATTCTGACGAATATGGCCGCTCCTCCCATACAATGGTTGTGACTTGATGGTTTGTAAGCCGGATAGAATGTATAACCATATATCTTGACTGTATCTCCTCGATTCAGTCTGATTTCATTTAACAGTAGATGCACGAATAACTCCACATCTCTGGCTTTTCCTGCAATGCCATTGCACAGTGGTTGCGCTTGTATGGATAGAGCGGTCCACAATAGTTCCAGTTGAAATATCGACTTGAAATTGTTTTTATTTTATAATAAGGCATTAGGAACTAAGTTCGAAACAAAAGAAGCGTGGCTCGTCCATTGTACGCCCTGAACATTAAAAAATCAATATAATTCAAGAAAAAAACAAGTAAGAACGTTGCAGTTAGGCGCAACTAACAGCGATATACTTTGTTCCCATAGGTGCATCTTATTTATTTAATAAACATTTAATTAACGAAATATTTCGGCAATTAGCAAACGTACATGGCAAGCAACAAACGTTTTTCCTACACATACATACAGACTTACACATGTACACACTATACGAGTATACACACAAATTTCTATGTATACATACAAAAGTTTAGATGTCAGAATATTCTAAGAAGAGTGACTGAATTGGGAATTTTTTCGATCGTTACTTTAGTTTTGTCAGAGACGCTCTAGCAATGCCTTATTTGGTTTTAGTTAACACAGCGCATATTAAGTCAGTGGCGCTGATGGTCGAATCCCGCGAAAAACTTTTTTTTTTTTTCAAAAAATCTTATTTTTTAATTTTATTTATATTTGTATATTTATTATAAAATGCTTGCTGCCAATTGATAATAATTTATAAACATACGCATATGAATTGTGCATTTAAGCTGTTCAAGCATGAACATGCCACTTATATACAAACATATTAAAAATAGGCAATAGTCGATAACCTGCGCGTTATCTGAAGCCAAACAATAAACATGTCATCCCTTAGCTGCAGCGACAAACGCAGCGAGTAATAACAAGTAAGAAAACTCTAGTCGAGAGTGCTCGACTAGATAATACCCTGAACCCAATTTTAATAAAATAAAATAATAATCTGTACTGTGGTTTGGTTTTTTGTAATTATCTTGAAAATGCATCAATTTTAGTGCTGAAAATGGCAAAAAGCTTCTTTATTTTGACAAATAGTTAAATATATTGCAATTGATTAGTACTAAAATTAATCCGTTTTCAAGATAATTACAAAAAAACCAGTGTCGAACGTGACAAAAAGTTGACTTTTCTGGAGAATTACCCATATGGATAAATCAGAAGGTATACATAAGAATGTATGCGTGGTAACGTTCAAAATGTACATACATATGTATGTACATGTATACATTGCATTACCAAAAAAAAAAAAAAAATAATAATAGATGGCGCTTATATTAGTTGAAATTCGAAAAATGTTATATTATTAAATATCATTAAAAATAGACCCAACAAATAGACGTTCCTCGATTAAAAGGCATTACCTTAATTAACACAGACACTTCATAATTGTAAAAGAAATATATCAATGCCACTCGAAGCTGTAATATCCATAGTAAATAAGTTCAGCTAAAGCGCCATCTAGCGAGTTTAAATTTTTAGACCATGCTACACTAGTTTTGAATGTACATGTGGGCATACATATAGGAAAACCGCAGATGTCGCGTGCTTTTGTTATTTGGGCAGACTTTTTTTTTTGTTCATTATTTTCTGTTGACTTAACGGAATAAAATATAATTGAAAGAAGAACACTTTCAGAAATGATGCTATTAAATATTTGAAATTAAAAAGAAACGCACTTTTTCACAATTAGTTAAACTACCAACTGACTTTCAAAGGTATCAAACACAAAAGAATAAATAGTAAGAAAAAGAAAAGAATTAATAAAAAAAAATTAAAAATAATAATAGGAAATTATGAAAAGCTCAGGCCGGACTAGAACCTGCGACACCCTCACATACGTTGCATCTGCCTGGCCATCTACACCACGGATCACTTAAACAGCAGAGTAGCGAAAACGAATGAAATTCGTCATATACGAAAGAAACACTAAAGCAGTGGCTGAAAATACAAATACAATTCAAAGACAATTCTAACGCAATTCAAAAACAATTGTGATTCTTAGAATTTGCACGCATAGCAACATAGAAAACGGCCCAAGATTTTTTGTGTGTATATGTGCACACGCATACGAAAATTGTTTTGCATTGCTCAACGTTGCTTGCATTTCCAATGTTATTTTAATTGTTTTAAAATTTTTAAAATATATAATGAAATGTAATGAGAGTTCAGCATATGATCTGCATATTCTATTTGACATTTTAGGTTTTTTTTTAGAAATCATAACTCTTTTACAATTAGCTTTACATGCACAAATATGTATGTATGTACGATTGCAGCAACACGCTGATCTACGCTTGCACACATATACATACATACATACATATGTATGTATGTATGTATGTGCGCCCGCAATGCGTCATGCTGTGTCGCTGCCTTGCTTGCTGCGCCACATGGGTTTTGATGAGAAAACTTTATAGACTAATAATTCTGTTTCTAGATGGACAATCGTATTGATATGTTCAGATTAAGATTATGATATTGATATCTACATGCCAAACCAAACTGTATGTCTCTAGTATTTGAAATGCATTTTTTACACATTTGGGGGTGTGGGGGCGAATTGGGGACCGGAATCCAAAATCTGACAAAAACCGAAATTGTATTAAATTGGTATCTATATATATGCAGAAGACTTGGAGACTCCAACTCTAAAGATGAATTAGCTAGAATTTTATAACTGGTTCCCGATAATTTCAATTATCGATAACCTTGCAAATATACAAGTTATCGAATTTCTGAAACAAACTCGTACTGCGCGCTCAATATACGAACCTAACACAAAAAGAATGAACTCTCTAGCTTTTGTATCTTCGGAAATCGACGCGTTCAAACATACGGACAGACGGACAGACGGACAGACGGACAGACGGACGGACGGACGGACGGACGGACAGACAGACGGACATGGCTATATCAACTTTTCTCGTCACCCTGATCAAGAATATATATACTTTATGGGGTCTGCCACGCCTCCTTCTGCCTGTTACATACTTTTAACAAAACCATTATACCCTGATTTCCCATTTTCAATGGGTTCAGGGTATAA
Source organism: Drosophila borborema (assembly GCA_030914335.1). Taxonomy (NCBI): domain Eukaryota; kingdom Metazoa; phylum Arthropoda; class Insecta; order Diptera; family Drosophilidae; genus Drosophila; species Drosophila borborema. Next base: position 25,841 of record JAUESP010000282.1, on the reverse strand, counting down.
AAATGTAACGCGAGACGTGAGAACGGCTTAGCGATCGAAAAGGGACACTTGACAAACATCTGTGCACTTGTGTGCATAGAGTTAATTGTAGCCTTCCAATACCTGGAAGTATTTTTAAGGTATATAAGCACTAGGATTTTGAGGAATAAACAGTTCAATTTTTGTTCTCACAAAGAGAAGAGTTCAATTTTTGAATTCGGTAAATGTGGAGTGTTTCATTTCGACTCTCTAACAAAGCTAAAACTAAAAGAACTTTTCCGATTTGCCACGCTGCTTGCTTGGCAAGCAGTTTTTCTATGCATGCATGCATATATGTATGTATGTATGTATGTACACAGATGTTTGTATTTGTGTATACACATCCAAGTGTGTATACATATTGCAAGAAGTGCGATTGTATTGCTTTGCTAACGATTACATGTTGTTTTCAAAAGACCTGGGTTCGAATCCCGCTGGAAACTTTTTATACCTTGAACCCATTCCGTTCGTCCGTCTGTCCGTCCGTCCGTCCGTATGAACGTCGAGATTTCGGAAACTACAAAAGCTAGAGAGCTGAAATTTCACATTTTGTTTTTCGATAACTCATCCCATTTCCAAATTATCGATATAAAATTGAAAATTCATTTCCATTGTTAGAGAGTCGAAATGAAACACTCCACATTTACCGAATTCAAAAATTGAACTCTTCTCTTTGTGAAACAAAAATTGAACTGTTTATTCCTTAAAATCCTAGTGCTTATATATCTTAAAAATACTTCCAGGCACTGGAAGGCTATAATTAATTCCATGCACACAAGTGCACAGATGTTTGTAAAGTGTCCCTTTTCGATCGCTAAGCCGTTCTCACGTCTCGCGTTACATTTTTATTATTTGCTGCGTTGGTCGCTGCAGCTAAGGGATGACATGTTTATTACTTGGCTTCAGATAACGTGCAGGTTATCGACTATTGCCTATTTTTTAATATGTTTATATAAGTGGCATGTTCATGCTTGAACATACTGCCAGGGGCCTAAAATTTGTGGCTGGGAAATTTTAATTTTTTAGTATTTTAATTTTTGTCGCATGTTCATGTTTGAACATACTGCCAGGGGGCCCAAAATTTGTGTGTGCTCAGAACTGCCCTCCTGATGATTGTCCACTCGTCTCTGAAGTGGCTTCTGTGTGGTTGATCGTAGTCTTCCTTCATGCGGACCCTCCATTGCTACAAATTCTCATTTCTGAATTTGAGCAATTTATTTATTTTTTTTTTTAAAGTTGTCCTCTTTGGACTTAAAGTTGTCCGTTCCCTTTTAATTTTTGGGAATACGGATTTACCGGCACAATAGCACAAATCTGCTTTTGATTTGCGCCACATGTTCACGCTTGAACATACTGCCAGGGGGCCCAGAATTTGGGCGCGCTCTCCTGATGATGGTCTAGTCATCTCTGAAGCGGCTTCTGCGTAGTTGATGAGAGTCGTCGTCTTCCCGAAGGCTCCTGTCATCTTTGCCATCCTTCAACCTATTGGTTTGGGGATGAAGGCCCTCTATTGCTACAAATTCTCTTTGTGAATTTGAGCAATTTTTGTTCGTTCCCCTTATTTGGGGATACAATTCTCTTCAGGAATTGATCGTCCGCTGCCCTTCTTTGGAGATGCGGATCTACCAGCTTTTACAAATTCTCTTATGGAACTTGTTTTTCCGTTCCTATTTTTTGGGAATACGGATTCATTAGCACTACAACTTTTCTTTTTTAAAGTTAAGCACTTTTTGTTTTATGTCCTATGCTGCGGTTTTGTAATACCTCACAGCACAAAGACGCTGGTTCCTTCTCTGTGTCTCTTACAACTGGTGGGGGAAAACAACAGAGAAGGCTCGAAGGACCAACATGTTAGAGAGTCGAAATGAAACACTCCGCATTTACCGAATTCAAAAATTGAACTCTTCTCTTTGTGAGAACAAAAATTGAACTGTTTATTCCTTAAAATCCTAGTGCTTATATACTTTAAAAATACTTCCAGGCACTAAAAGGCTATAATTAATTCCATGCACACAAGTGCACAGATGTTTGTCAAGTGTCCCTTTTCGATCGCTAAGCCGTTCTCACGTCTCGCGTTACATTTTTATTATTTGCTGCGTTGGTCGCTGCAGCTAAGAGATGACATGTTTATTACTTGGCTTCAGATAAGGCGCAGGTTATCGACTATTGCCTATTTTTTATTATGTTTATATAAGTGGCATGTTCATGCTTGAACATCCATTTTTTAGGTTTTTTTGGTATAACTTCTACACCGTATTGGCTAGAGACTTCAACTGTAGAAGGTGGTATGTATATGTAGCTAGCAATTGATATCCATGAGGATAAATTGTAGATCGGTGGTTTAATAAAAGAGACGAGCTTCCGCTCTAGTGTGCTGTTGCTTCATGAATAATTCTTTATTTCAAAATGTATATAATCTTAGGCTAAATACAAAATGTGTATATAAAGAGTTCTGCCGCTGAGCGCAGCGACAGAGCGGGAGAGCGTTGTATGCTTATATATATGTATATATATGCATAGGGCATATACATAAGGCATGTATGTTATGCATGCGGCAAAAGTGCAAACGCGGCTAATTCCACGCTGCCGATCAGTCCACACATATAAGTGGCTGATCGTATTTCAATTGGTATGCTCGTTATGTATATTTATACGTAGCGACAAAGTGTCACTATGCGTGCATGTAGTATACACTATCATGCACTGAGCATATGACGCATTTATATGTAAAATACTCTACATTGCGTTGGGTATTATTATTGTGTTATTAAACATACTACACCTCCCCTTTTAAAAAGAATAACGTAATATTATGTAGTTATTCACTAATGTTAAATTTTAATTTATTTTAATTTTAACTTTAATTTTTGAAAAATGATTATTAATAATTTTTTTTTTGTTTTTTTTTTATAATTTAAATTTTCATATCATTATTATATATATTTTTTTGAAATGTGATTTGAAAAATGATTATTAAAAATTCTTTTTGTTTTTAATTAAAAATTTTCATTTCGTTGCTTTTACTATTAATTTTTTTTTTTTTTTTTTTTTTTTTTTTTTTTTAGGTTGACCTGTTCAATGAATCATTAAAATATTGATTTTTCGTTATTATGTATTTTTTTTTTTATTATTTTGGGCCATTGAATATTTTTAATCTATTCTTATGAACTGTTTGTTTTTTACTTTTGCTGTCTTTAATTATTATGTTATTTCTATCGTCTATCTTTACTACTGTATATGGTCCCAAGTAAGTTGGATCTAACTTATGACCTATCTCATTATTTAATAGAACTTTATCTCCTATTTTTAATTCTAAATTCTTAGATTTTTTGATCGTATTCTAATTTCCTATAAGCCTTGGCTTTTTCTAACATAATTCTAGTTCTTTTATATGCTAATTCTAATCTAAACTTTACTTCTTTAGAATAGTCCTCTATATTGTATAGGGGATATACCTTATCTATTTTGTTAAAATCTATGAACTGTCTTGGAAGTCTACCAAAAACTAGTTCGTATGGACAATATTCATGAGTTGCTGATGGTGTTGTGTTGAAACAGTATGTGAAATATTGTATCCAAACATCCCAATCAGACTTGTCTGCTGAAATATATGAACGAACGTACTCATTGAATGTACGATGACTTCGTTCTATTGTCCCTAAGGTCTGGTGATGATGTGCAGTAGACGTTATATTGTCTATTTTTAAATACTTGCACAAGTCATTTATAACTGAGTTTTTATATTCTGTTCCCATGTCCGTAATGAACGTCTTCATTGGACCGTACTTCAGAATAAAACTTTCAAATATTGCCTTGGCAACAGTTGTTGCACTTTTATTCGGAATTGGAATGGATACTAAGTACTTTGTTAAATCACATATTAACTTAACTGCGTATTCATTTCCATTTTCCGATCGAGGTAGTGGACCTATTGTGTCTGCTATCACTCTGTCAAAGGCATGTATTGGTGTTTCTGTTAATGTCATTGGGGTCTTTAATCGTTTAGTTATTTTCGATTTTTGGCATTTTGGACATTTCTTAATGTACTCTTTGATATGACGTATCATATTTTTCCAATAATAGTGTCTCTGTACTTTAGCTAAAGTTTTTGTAATGCCAGTATGACCTCCTTGAATTGGATCATCATGGTATGTAGGCAATATAGCTTCTTTTTCTTTTTCATTATTTATCTGGGTCACCGGAGTAGCGCTACTCTTAGTTTCTTTAATATTTTGTTGCCCATATTTTTAAAGGTATCTATTAAAATTGATTCAAAGACCTTTTCGCTCGGTGCCACTTTGAGTTGGCTGATTTCTAATATACCGGCTTTTGTTTCAAACCTTTGCACAGTGGCAGATTTGAAGAAAATAGCGGCATAAATTAAAATACTGTCCGTAAGGACTTGAAATTTGGTGCACGTGATTATATTTATATATAAAAAAATTGGAAAAAGTTTCAAACGTATCAGGCCACGCCCACTCATACCGCCCATATAACTCATATAAAAAAAAAATTTTTTTTATTTAAAATATCGCTTATATTTAATATTCTTCTGTTTCGAGCTCATATGAATATGCATCTAAGGCGTTATAATCCGAATCTGAATATGGTTCATATTCGTTATCTATGAAGGCGAGATTTTCATCGTCAGTTTTCACATTAGGTTTAGGTTTATTTATTTATTTTATTTATTTATTTATTTATTTAAAAATATTGACAAAACGAGAGTCAAAATAGCCTACAAAAAATACAATTATTACAATAGAATCATCAACCCGATGGGGGTGTTTTATTTGCCAGTCCGGCCAGCTATGCCCCAATTCAAAGCCAAATATGGTCAGTGATAACTATTGAAACTATGCAAAGAAAGTGTGAAAGTGAAAGAAAATATTACATATAGATTTTAAGAGACTAAATATAATTAATATAATTACAATTTAATAATTCTTAAAATAAAAATTAAAATTAAAATAAATAAAATAAAAATAGGTAAAGAAACAAGGAAGATATTAACAATATTCAAAGATAAATTAAAAGAAGAGCTATAATATAGAATATTTAATAGGATTGAGAAATCACTGCAAGCAACAATAGCAACATAATGTAGCTTATGCCTGTGCATTGCGAGTGATTTCCCTAAGGTGTGCTAAAAGCAACGATTTAGTTTTAGGAAGAGAGAGCTCTAAGGAAAATACGTGATAATATTTATTAAAATTAACACACAGAACATGAAACGCACTATGCAAAGAATAATCCGTAGTGCATATAGGTAAATGAAGCGGACGATAATGTCTAGTTGTTCGGGACGGAACCGAGAAATTAAGACGCATCAACAAAAAGGACGAATCAATATTACCGTTAATTACTTTGTGCAAAAAATCAATTCCTAAAATTGTTCTGCGATTCATTAACGATGGAAGATCAATGAGCTGAAGCCTACTATGGTAGGACGGTAATCGTAAATTACTGTCCCAGTTAAGATCCCTTAGGGCAAAAAGAAGAAACTGTTTTTGGACTGATTCAATACGATCTTGATACAGTTTATGTTGCGGAGACCAAACAACTGAGCAATACTCTAAGATAGGACGTACAAGCGAAATAAATAATTGTTTGGTAATAAAGGGATCTTTAAATTCCTTAGACCAACGTTTAATAAAGCCAAGCCCGCTTTTGGCTTCATTTATGATGGTAGAAATATGAAGATTGAAATTAAGTTTACTGTCAGAGAGAACACCAAGATCTTTGACTGTAAAGATGCGTTGTAAGGAAATGTTACTAATTTTATAGTCAACAATATGAGGAATAGAACGACTGAAAGTCATAGTCATACACTTTGAGCAATTTAGGTGCAACTGGTTCACCACACACCAAGATTGAAATGCATTAAGGTCATCTTGAAGTTGTAGATGTCCATTTGCACTGGAGTATGGAAGGCAAAGTTTTACATAGCGAGAAGGTCGAGTACTTTTGACGGCAATTTTTTATAATTGTCGTTGTTGTATTTATCCAAAAAATATTTACTTGAAAGTAGGGGATCTGATGAATCAATTGCTCGGTGAAACACATCTACTAAATTATTAATGCGACTGTTTTTTCGAGAATGCGACAGTCTATCCCGTTTGTAAAATCTGTTTCGGCTCTCAGAAGCATTTTCTCCTAAGCATCCAACTGGAACTGAAGAAGCAGCAATAATTTGGGATCCATGGACCAATATTTTGTGGACTGTTGGATACCAAGGATATTTTGCCATGTATAAGTCTGAAGCTTTCGTACAGAAATTCTGGAACTTTTGTGGACATATTTCATATTCACAGGAGATTGCAATTAAAAGTATCCTAAAGCATTCAAGAACATCCTCATTAAAGTTCAAAATAGATGAGAATAAGTGAACATTTGAAAAAGCCCTTCTAGCAGTATTCCCATAATTTGTATTGCCACTTCCGTTTTGTTTTGGTCGATCTACGAGTAGTCCCATTTGTTTCCACAGCTTTTCTTGAATATTTTTTTTTCGAGATGCCATAAAAGCCTTATAATTTGGATCTCTGATTTGCCACTTATTTATTCCTATCCGATACGATATATGCAAAGCGAATTCAAGAAACCTTATCCATGCGTGTAATGGGCTTACACCATATTGCAGAGCAAAAGGCTTTGGCTTAAATACTTCAGCATTTGTATCCGTGGTCATCAAAATGGTTTTAGGAGTAGCACCACATATTGGACATGATTGGGTCGAGTTCGTTCCTGTTAAAGCATTTAAAACTTGTCCATCGATAAGTGTCATATTTAGATCAATCGAAACAGAGACAGTTCTCCCAGACCAATTATTGAATAAGTACGGCTTCAAGTTTTCAATTTCGTCCTTCAACCTATTGTTTTCTGCTAAAATATGTTCTTTGCTCTCCTTAATGAATTCAATTTTCAATGGTCTACAAAATCTCACTGATTGAGTTTTAGAATTCATCCAAAAAACTCTCCCCAAAGAATCTAATAACTTTATAGGGATTATTGATGTGACAAATAGAGATTGGTCAAGCGTGTCCTGCACCTTTTCATCAAATTGTTGCTTGTATAAACTGTGTCCAGTCGATCCATCAAAGCCATAGGTGTGGATTAACTTCACATCGGTTACGCTTTCAAATTGAGCAAAAACTTCTTTTTGAAAAATAATTATTCTTTTTGCAGTATGGTCCATTTTGATTTCTTGGCGCATATGGTAGTTGCATGAAACAGCATTGCTGTATTGTGCCCTTGACTACTCGCGATATCTGAAGCTATTTTTCGTTTTAAACGACTACTGCCTTCAGCATAAGTCAGCCGTGGACGACCAACGGAACACTCTTTCACAGCAGCTCTATCAATATAAATTGTCATTTTTGAATCAACGAACTGTTGGTGTTTTTCTTTGAATTTTTCTATTTTTCTTTGGCATTTTGGCATGTGCTTGCATATATAAGCGACAAAGTTCGAAATTTTTTTCTTTATTTCATGCTTATTAGCTGCCTTAAGATTTTCATTTAACTTTTTAAACACCCACTTAGAAAGCGCTTCACTTGTGCGCCCATTGTCAATCCAAATTTGAAGCAACTCCGTGTGACTAAACTCTACTTTGTCTGCAATATCAGCAAATATTTTAAAAAGGCGCAAAAAAGCGCAAGAAAAATTATTGGCGTCATCTTAAGAACATTTAACGGAAAATAATTGCATTCTTACTTTCAAGTAGCAGCGAGAAGCAGGTAACATTTAGTCCACAAATCACAGAACGTTGAGGTTAAGTTTCTTTTACAAACAATACCAACAATAACAAACGAAACGAAAGACAAAACACACAAGTACAAATTCTTTGGCATTAACACAATGATCAATATACCTTGAACTATGGTTTCCATATTTAGCAATACCTCTAGCTATTTTATTAGGCGAATTATAGATAATTAAAAGTTAAACAAGCTTTTGAGCAAAATCAACACAAAAACCACGTGCCACAAACAGCAGATTTTGCAGGGTTGCCAGAAGGCCAGGGGTGCATGAATAATTAAAATTTTTGTATTTTCAAATAGATAAAACACTTATTTAGTGAAAATAATATTAATTTAATATCAATGTTTTAATTTTTTTTTTTTTAATTTATGCCGCTATTTTCTTCAAATCTGCCACTGTGCTTTGGAAGAACTGACCTGTCGAGAATTCCATTGGTATATAAATCGCTAACATCAATTCTTGCTATAACATTTTTCCCTTGTTTCAATAAACATATGAAATCTGTTATGCGCAAGGTCACTACTTTTCGTACCTCGTCATTTTTGATGACTTCGTATACGTTGGGCTTAGAAGCTTTTTCAAGACTTTGCTTTTGCAATAGTTCTTGTTTATTTTCTGCGCAGAAATTGTTTTGTCTACTTTGTTGCCTGGTAGTGACTTTCAGGACTTTTCTATTCATTTCTATTAGGTCGGATATTGTTATCCTTGATAGAGCGTCTGCCACAAAATTGTCTTTTCCTTTCAGATACTCAACAACAAACCACAATCGAAGAAGACAACAATAATAACAGCACAATTCGCCAAGCAGATGTTGCACAGGACAAAGCGGACCTTGAAATATGTAAGGCGTTGCAACAACATCTCATCACTTTATTCAGGTTTACACACACATGGGCAAATTTTGGCAGCTAAACTAAACATTTTCATTACCCTAAAACACTGATAATTGCAACGAGGTATAAGTCATTTGTGGAATCCTGTGGGATCATAACTAAAAGTCCACCTAAACATTAAAAAGACGTTCACAAAACACATAAAAAGATTGACTGAAATAAATTAACATTACACGAACAATTTGATGAGTCGGCTAATTATTTAAATAATGAATTAAAGTGAATACCTTCAACTTTAAAATACATGATAAAGAATTAAAACTGGAACACTTAAAATGATGTTTGACCACTTTGAATTGCAATTATGATTTGTAAAATTCTTACTGACCGCTGCAGCTGAATACGTTTTCATGACTTCAATGATATTTATACCCTAAATTCAGGGTATAATGGTTTTGTGAAAATGTATGTAACAGGCAGAAGGAGACGTCGCAGACCCCACAAATATATATTCTTGATCAGCATAAAAAACTAAGTTGATCTAGCCCTGTCCATCTGTCCGTCTGTCCGTCCGTCCGTCCGTCCGTCTGACCGTCTGCCCGTCTGTATGAACGTCGAGATTTCGTAAGCTACAAAAGCTAGAGAGCTGAACTTTCACATTAACACTCGTATGTTAGCTACGCAACTCGTCCCATTTTCAAATAATCGATAAAAAATCGAAAATTCGTTTACATTTGTTTTTAGGGTATAACTTCTACACCGTTTCCGCTAGAGACTTCAAAATTTATATATTTAGATAGATATTATGAATACGCAGATTGTGTAGTTTTCAGATTTTTGATGCCACGCCCCCCTCGCTTACAATTTGCAAAAAACGAATTTCAAATACTAGAGACTTGCAATTTGGCAAATAAATAGATATAGATACTCTAAATCTACTCTTAAAATCTAGAAATGGAGTTATAAGCGTCCAAAGTTCAGCCCAACCCACCCCCAAGCTACGGCAGCAACTACGCAGTTAGCAGAGCGCGAATTATGTACTTCTTTTTATACTTTGTTCCCGAAGGGGAAAAAGTATATTGGGTTTGTGCAATGTCCGTCTTGCTGTCCGTCCGTCTGTCCGTCTGTCCGTCTGTCCGTCTGTCCGTATGAACGCAATATTTTTCGGCGCTATTAGAGCTAGAGACTTGAAATTTTAAACATATACTCATATATGTCCCCGAATTATAAAGTGTTAAAATTTTCCCGATCCGCCCACTAGGGGCGTGGCAAATCGGAAAACTCTTCCGCCCATAGTCAAGTTATCAGATGATGATGAGCTAGAGAGTTGCAATTTGAAATGCATACTCGGGGTGACAACCCAAGTTCAAAAAGCTATGGCGGATATATCTACGCCCATTGGGGGCGTGGCAAATCGGGAAATACGTATCTTCTACACCGTTAAAGCTAGAACGCTGAAATTTTGCATGTGAGTTAATGTTATGATTCTAAGAAGATCGATCAAAAAGTTTTATGTCTACGCCCATTGGGGGCGTGGCAAATCGGACCTGAATATATGGAGATTTTTCAAATTGTGCTATATTTTGAACACTATTGACACTAGAGACTTGAAATTTTGCATGTATACTCGGGTTGACAACCCAAGACTAATAAGCTATGGTGGGTATATCTACGCCTACAGGGGGCGTGGCAAACCGCAAAAGTTTATATCTCCTACAGTTTAAGAGCTAGACGCTTGAAAATTGGATGGTTGAGTTACTAATTTTCTCCTCTATCGATGCTCCAAAAATAATTTTTCAGCCTCTTTGGGGGCGTGGCATATCGAAAAATACCCTGTAATTTTCGAATTTTGGAATGTAAGCAACCAAATTTTGCAGGCATGTTAGCCTCGGCTCTTTCTAAGAACTGGCAAAAATTTATGCGTCTACGCCCACTGGGGGCGTGGCAAATCGGCAAAGAAGTTTGTTGTGGCCAACTGCATAATTCATGCATATAATAGCTTAGTAGCAATTGCTATGATGGCAGAAAGCATTTTAACATAAATATAATAATATTAATGAATTTAAAAAATAAAATTTATAAGTTCTCGATTAATAAATAAAAAGTTTCCAGCGGGATTCGAACCTAGGTCTTTTGAAAACAACATGTAATCGTTAGCTAAACCTAAATAAATTCACAGCTGATCAGCTAACCAGCTGATCAGCAGCTTGTGACGTAACAAAACAACACAATCGCACTTCTTGCAATATGTATACACACTTGGATGTGTATACACAAATACAAACATCTGTGTATATACATACATACATAAATGCATGCATAGAAAAACTGCTTGCCAAAGCAAGCAGCGTGGCAAATCGGAAAAGTTGTTTTAGTTTTAGCTTAAATGCACAATTCATATGCGTATGTTTATAAATTATTATCAATTGGCAGCAAGCATTTTATAATAAATATACAAATATGAAAAAAAATTAAAAAATAATAATTTTTGAAAAAAGAAAAAGTTCTTTGCGGGATTCGAACCCACGCACCTAAGTATAGCTTGCATAGCGCTTACCATCAGCTTCACCGACCTAATATGGGCTGCGTTAACTAAAACCAAATAAGATTGCTAGAGCGTCTCTGACAAAACTAAAGTAACGATCGAAAAATTCCCAATTCAGTCACAATTCTTAGAATATTCTGGCATGCAAACTTTTGTATGCATACATAGAAAATTGCGTGTATACTCGTATAGTGTGTACATGTGTAAATTTGTAGGTATGTGTAGGAAAAACGTTGTTGCTTGCCATGTACGTTTTCTAATTGCCGAAATATTTCGTTAATTAAATGTTTATTAAATAAATAAGATGCACCTATGGGAACAAAGTATATCGCTGTTAGTTGCGCCTAACTGCAACGTTCTTACTTGTTTAGATTAATACATGTTCTTTATTTAAGGCATAGAATACAACTGAGCGACTTATTCAATTCTAAGGGGTTTTTTATATAATTCTTTTTGTTTCCAATCATGGTGAAATACTCTTATGCTAGGCAGCGGAGGCTGCGATAATTGTTTATGTTTACAATATTGGAGCTGCGTCTTATTACTAAAGTGTGTTTATATTATGCAGCTGGGCTGTGACCAAAAAGTGTCAAATAGCCTTTGATAGCTAGTGGAGGCTGCGATGCTTGTTTATATTATGTAGCTGTGACAAATATTATTGTTTACAATATTGGGTCTGCTTTTGAGTTAGCAATAAGTGTCCGTTATTCTTATGATACTTATGGCTCAAGAGTTATTTACATTAAGGAAGATTGTAAGCCTTTAGTGTCGACTGTAGTTCTTGGAAATGCAGCTAATGGTATGGTGTCAGCTGACGCTGTGAGAAGTGATGCTGATGGCATAACTCGCGCGCTTATAAGTGCGTAAAGAAGAAGAGTATCATTTTCTTTACAGGGTTCAGGGTATCTCGTAGTCGAGCCGTCTCGACTAGAGCCTTCTTACTTGTTTTAGAAAGTACAATTGCAAATCTAGAAAAAAGCGGTTTGCCATCAAGAAGTTTGGACATTTAAAAGACAATTCATGTGTGTTTCGTCTAAATAGCTGGTAATGGATTTTTTGATTTGTGGCCTATGGGCGCAACCACTGTGCATTGACATTCCAGATGAGAATCTTTAGTGTGTTCATTGTGGGGCTGAGGCGTTGTTAAGAAGCTGGTAGGTCGATGAGTCTCCAGTCCATTGCTTCAGCATGCTGGCCATTTCGTGGACCATTTTTTCGAGCCGTTCTAGTCGTTCACTGTTTCTCTTATTTTGTTGTTATTGTTCGCGTTATTTCGCCTGAAGCCACGAAAGAAATTGCTGCTGCTGCTGAAATTACAGCCCTTCTTTTCCATTTCATAAATTGTTGTTGTTGTTGTTCCGATAGAGATTGGACGTCAACTTGTTGCTGCTGCTGTGAAGTATTTCCTATAGGCGTAGCTAGCTGGGCTTGCGCTTGGATATTACGTATGCGACTCTGAGCAGATGCGTATCCGTTTCTTGCTATCGCGGCATAGGATCTTCCGACTCCAGAAGTATTCGGTAACTGTTGTGGTTGCTGACGCATTTGTTGATGCTGTTGCTTACGTTGTAGCTGTAGCGGCCTTGCTTGGTTCTTCTTGATCGTAGAATAATGTCTTCCAATAGCTCTGTAAGCGTCGCTATCTTTAGAATATATTCTAGCCGTTACTCCTTGGTTGACTTTGACTGATATGTTGTCAATACTAGTGATTTCACTAATGATATCAAATAGATCATTAAGATCAGTAATACTCACAACGATTTGTGGTGGCTCTGATGAGCCGATAAGCTGTTTGTTGTTGATGGGTTCATTATTCTGATGGCTGTTGACTGTATCAATTGCATCAGCAGTGTGTCTATGATCAGCAATAGAAGCGGTCGCAGGACTTGCATTTGTGGGATTCACATCATCCTCGCCTTCGCTGGTTACGTCCATGTCTGTGTCCAGTAAAGCAAAGCTTATACTGGATTTTGTTATATTAGTTGAAGCGGAGTGTGAGACCTCGTCTCTGCTTGCTCTTTTATTATTGTTATAGGGAGATAGAGCACAGTGCGCACTGGTTCTGCTTGTATGAAGCAGCGGCCATAATTCCATTTTACGGAGTTTGCATTTCATCGGTTAGATCTTCGCTCTTTTATATTATTTGCAAAAAAAAAAAAAAACGATTTGAATGGAACAAAATGAACTTGTTCAGCGAAAAATATGATCAATTCTGAAATGATTGCAGTATAATTCATCTGAAAATTTGGACTTTAATTTTTTGCATTTATGACCTCTGACGGAACCACTGCAGTGGTGCAAATAGTTTGCAAAATCAGTTGAAAATAAAAGTGAATATTGAAAACAGAGGTATTTTCTTCAATTATATGTGACAGACAATGTTTAAAAACTTGTTGTTTACTAATAAATCGTTTGTTTTTGTCAGCGTCTCAATATGTGTTCTGGCGTCTTTATTAGTGATTTTTAGTTAAAGTTTTAATTGTGATCCCCCCTTAATCACCTCTTGCAAAAATTTTTGTAGTATATGTTAATGTTTTGAGATTATAAGATCATTACATTTAGCTGCCACAAAGTGCCACTCTACGTAGTAAATTTCGAAGCATAGCCTCCGCCACGTGGCGCGCTGGCTTTTTGAGGTTATGTGCATGATTTTTATACTTTGTTCCCAAAGGGAAGAAAGTATATTGGGTTTGTGCAATGTCCGTCTTGCTGTCCGTCTGTCCGTATGAACGCAATATTTTTCGGCGCTATTAGAGCTAGAGACTTGAAATTTTAAATATATACTCATATATGCTCCCGAATTATAAAGTGTAAAAATTTTCCCGATCCGCCCACTAGGGGCGTGGCAAATCGGAAAACTCTTCCGCCCATAGGCAAGTAATCGTACTAGATGATGAGCTACAGAGTTGCAATTTGAAATGTTTACTCGGGGTGACAACCCAAGTTCAAAAAGCTATGGCGGATATATCTACGGTAAATTGGAGGCGTGGCAAATCGGGAAATACGTATCTTCTACACCGTTAAAGCTAGAACGCTGAAATTTTGCATGTGAGTTAATGTTATGATTCTAAGAAGATCGATCAAAAAGTTTTATGTCTACGCCCATTGGGGGCGTGGCAATTTCCAAATTGTGCTACATTTTGAACACTATTGACACTAGAGACTTGAAATTTTGCATGTATACTCAGGTTGACAACCCAAGATCGATAAGCCAAAAAAATATGCTATTACTGGCAAAAAATTATGCTACGCCCACTGGGGGCGTGACAAATCGGCAAAGAAGTTTGTTGAGGCCAACTGCATAATTCATCCATATAATAGCTTAGTAGAAATTGCTAAGATGGCAAAAAGCATTTTAACATAAATATAATAATATTAATGAATTTAAAAAATAAAATTTATAAGTTTTCGATTAATAAATAAAAAGTTTCCAGAGGGATTCGAATCTAGATCTTTTGAAAACAACATGTAATCGTTAGCTAAACCTAAATAAATTCACAGCTGATCAGCTGACCAGCTGATCAGCAGCTTGTGACAAAACAAAACAATACAATCGCAATTCTTGCAATATGTATACACTTATGGATGTGTATACACTTATAAACATCTGTGTACATATACATACATATATGCATGCATAGAAAAACTGCTTGCCACACAGCGTGGCAAATCGGAAAAGTTGTTTTAGTTTTTGCTTAAATGCACAATTCATATGCGTATGTTTATTAATGATTATCAATTGGCAGAAAAGCATTTTATAACAAATATAAAGAAAATAAAAAATTAATAATTTTTGAAAAAAAGTTTTCTGCGGGATTCGAATCCACGCACCTAAGTGTAGCTTGCATAGCGCTTACCACAAGCGCCACTGCCCTGACCTGGGCTTTGTTAACTAAAACCAAATAAGGCATCGCTAGAGCGCCTTTTGACAAAACTAAAGTAACGATCGAAAAATTCCCAATTCAGTCACAATTCTTAGAATATTCTGGCATGCAAACTTTTGTATGCATACATAGAAAATAGTGTGTATACTCGTATAGTGTGTACATGTGAAAATCTTTATGTATGTACTATGTGTAGGGAAAACGTTGTTGCTTGCCATATACGTTTGCTAATTGCCGAAATATTTCGTTAATTAAATGTTTATTAAATAAATAAAATGCACCTATGGGAACAGAGTATATCGCAGTTAGTTTCGCCTAACTGCAACGTTCTTACTTGTTTTTATACCCTGAATCCATTGAAAATGGGAAATCAGGGTATAATGGTTTTGTTAAAAGTATGTAACAGGCAGAAGGAGGCGTGGCAGACCCCATAAAGTATATATATTCTTGATCAGGGTGACGAGAAAAGTTGATATAGCCATGTCCGTCTGTCTGTCCGTCCGTCCGTCCGTCCGTCCGTCCGTCCGTCCGTCTGTCCGTCTGTCCGTCTGTCCGTATGTTTGAACGCGTCGATTTCCGAAGATACAAAAGCTAGAGAGTTCATTCTTTTTGTGTAAGGTTCGTATATTGAGCGCGCAGTACGAGTTTGTTTCAGAAATTCGATAACTTGTATATTTGCAAGGTTATCGATAAGTGAAATTATCGGGAACCAGTTATAAAATTCTAGTTAATTCATCTTTAGAGTTGGAGTCTCCAAGTCTTCTGCATATATATAGATACCAATTTAATACAATTTCGGTTTTTGTCAGATTTTGGATTCCGGTCCCCAATTCGCCCCCACACCCCCAAATGTGTAAAAAATGCATTTCAAATACTAGAGACATACAGTTTGGTTTGGCATGTAGATATGAATATCATAATCTTAATCTGAACATATCAATACGATTGTCCATCTAGAAACAGAATTATTAATCAGCAAAGTTTTCTCATCAAAACCCATGTGGCGCAGCAAGCAAGGCAGCGACATACATATGTATGTATGTATGTATGTATGTATATGTGTGCAAGCGTAGATCAGCGTGTGGCTGCAACCGTACATACATACATACATACATATGTTTTTGTGCATGTAAAGCTAATTGTAAAAGAGTTATGATTTCTAAAAAAAAACCTAAAATGTTAAATACAATATATAGATCATATGCTGAACTCTCATTACATTTCATTATATATTTTAAAAATTTTAAAACAATTAAAATAACATTGGAAATGCAAGCAACGTTGAGCAATGCAAATCAATTTTCGTATGCGTGTGCACATATACACACAAAAAATCTTGGGCCGTTTTCTATGTTGCTATGCGTGCAAATTCTAAGAATCCCAATTGTTTTTGAATTGCGTTAGAATTGTCTTTGAATTGTATTTGTATTTTCAGCCACTGCTTTAGTTTTTTTTCGTATATGGCGAATATCATTCGTTTTCGCTACTCTGCTATTTGAGTGAGCCGTGGTGTAGATAGCAAGACAGATGCACCGAATGTTAGGCTTTCGCAGGTTCTAGCCTTGCCTTAAACCCTTCATAATTTCTTATTTTTATTTATTTTTTTTTTTTTTTTTTTATATATCTTTCTTTTTTATTATTATTTATTCTTTTGTATTTGATACCTTTGAAAGTCAGTTGGTAGTTTAACTAATTTTAAATAAGTGTTTTTTTTTTTTAATTTCAAATATTTAATAGCATCATTTCTGAAAGTGTTTTTGTTTCAATTATATTTTATCCCGTTAAGTCAACAGAAAATAATGAACAAAAAAAAAAAAGTCTGCCCAAATAACAAAAGCACGTGACATCTGCGGTTTTCCTATATGTATGCACACATGTACATTCAAAACTAGTGTAGCATGGTCTAAAAATTTTAACTTGATAGATGGCGCTTTAGCAGTGAACTTATTTACTATGGCTATTACAGCTTCGAGTGGCATTGATATATTTCTTTTACAATTATGAAGTGTCTGTGTTAATTAAGGTGATGCGTGTTAATCGAGGAACGTCTATTTGTTGAGTCTATTTTTAATGATATTTAATAATATAACATTTTTCGAATTTCAACTAATATAAGCGCCATCTATTATTTATTTATTTTTTTTTTTGCAGTTCAATGTATATGTATGCAATGTATATATGTATATGTATATTTTGAACGTTACACTCATACATTCTTATGTATCCTTTCTGATTTATCCATATGGGTATCTCTCCAGAAAAGTCAACTTTTTGTCACGTTCGACACTTTAGTTTGTTGTAATTATCTTGAAAACGGAGTAATTTTAGTACTAATCAAGAGAAATATTTTACTATTTGCCAAAATAAAGAAGTTTTTTTTTGCCATTTTCAGCACTAAAATTGATGCATTTTCAAGATAATTACAAAAAACCAAACCACAGTACAAAATATTATTTTATTTTATTAAAATTGGGTTCAGGGTATTATCTAGTCGAGCACTCTCGACTAAAGTTTTCTTACATGTTTGGTTTTGATTGTGTTGTTGCGCTACAAATATTTGTGAAAATGTGTGTTTTTTCTGTTTGTTTATCTAGTTTAATTTTTATATAATTATTTTATAATTATAATATATATATTTATATATTATAATAATATTTTTATACCCTGAACCCATCGAAAATGGGAAATCAGGGTATAATGGGTTTGTTAAAAGTATGTAACAGGCAGAAGGAGGCGTGGCAGACCCCATAAAGTATATATATTCTTGATCAGGATGACGAGAAAAGTTGATATAGCCATGTCCGTCTGTCCGTCCGTCCGTCCGTCCGTCCGTCCGTCCGTATGTATGAACGCGTCGATTTCCGAAGATACAAAAGCTAGAGAGTTCATTCTTTTTGTGTTAGGTTCGTATATTGCACGCGCAGTACGAGTTTGTTTCAGAAATTCGATAACTCGTATAGTTGCAACGTTATCGATAAACGAACTTATCGGGCACCTTTTATAAAATTCTAGCTAATTCATCTTTAGAGTTAGAGTCTCCAAGTCTTCTGCATATATATATAGATACCAATTTAATACAATTTCGGTGTTTGTCAGATTTTGGATTCCGGTCCCCAATTCGCCCCCACACCCCAAAATGTGTAAAAAATGCATTTCAAATACTAGAGACATACAGTTTGGTTTGGCATATAGATATGAATATCATAATCTTAATCTGAACATATCAATATGATTGTCCATCTAGAAACAGAATTATTAGTATATAAAGTTTTCTCATCAAAACCCATGTGGCGCAGCAAGCAAGGCAGCGACACAGCATGACGCATTGCGGGCGCACATACATACATACATACATATGTATGTATGTATGTATATGTGTGCAAGCGTAGATCAGCGTGTTGCTGCAATCGTACATACATACATACATATTTGTGCATGTAAAGCTAATTGTAAAAGAGTTATGATTTCTAAAAAAAAACCTAAAATGTCAAATAGAATATGCAGATCATATGCTGAACTCTCATTACATTTCATTATATATTTAAAAAATTTTAAAACAATTAAAATAACATTGGAAATGCAAGCAACGTTGAGCAATGCAAATCAATTTTCGTATGCGTGTGCACATATACACACAAAAAATCTTGGGCCGTTTTCTATGTTGCTATGCGTGCAAATTCTAAGAATCCCAATTTTTTTTGAATTGCGTTAGAATTGTCTTTAAATTGTATTTGTATTTTCAGCCACTGCTTTAGTTTTTTTTCGTATATGGCGAATATCATTCGTTTTCGCTACTCTGCTATTTGAGTGAGCCGTGGTGTAGATAGCAAGACAGATGCACCGAATGTTAGGCTTTCGCAGGTTCTAGCCTTGCCTTAAACCCTTCATAATTTCTTATTTTTATTTATTTTTTTTTTTTTTATATATCTTTCTTTTTTATTGTTATTTATTTTTTTGTATTTGATACCTTTGAAAGTCAGTTGGTAGTTTAACTAATTTTAAATAAGTGGTTTTTTTTTTTAATTTCAAATATTTAATAGCATCATTTCTGAAAGTGTTTTTGTTTCAATTATATTTTATCCCGTTAAGTCAACAGAAAATAATGAACAAAAAAAAAAAAGTCTGCCCAAATAACAAAAGCACGTGACATCTGCGGTTTTCCTATATGTATGCACACATGTACATTCAAAACTAGTGTAGCATGGTCTAAGAAATTAAACTTGCTAGATGGCGCTTTAGAGGTGAACTTATTTATTATGGATATTACAGCTTTGATTGATATATTTCTTTACAATTATGAAGTGTCTGTGTTAATTAAGGTGATGCGTGTTAATCGAGGAACGTCTATTTGTTGGGTCTATTTTTAATGATATTTAATAATATAACAATTTTCGAATTTCAACTAATATAAGCGCCATCTATTATTATTTTTTTTGGCAATGCAATGTATATATACATGTACATATGTATGTACATTTTGAACGTTACACGCATACATTCTTATCTATACTTTCTGATTTATCCATATGGGTAATTCTCCAGAAAAGTCAACTTTTTGTCACGTTCGACACTGGTTTTTTGTAATTATCTTGAAAACGGATTAATTTTAGTACTAATCAAGAGCAATATATTGAACTATTTGTCAAAATTAAGAAGTTTTTTTTTGCTATTTTCAGCACCAAAATTGATGCATTTTCAAGATAATTGCAAAAAACCAAATCACAGTACAGATTATTATTTTATTTTATTAAAATTGGGTTCGGGGTATTATCTAGTCGAGCACTCTCGACTAGAGTTTTCTTACTTGTTTTCAAATGCTTCTTTAAAGAAATCACAGGCCTAATGAGGGTTTAATTTATAGATGCGCAACTATATGACAAGCCATGGCATCAGGATATAAAATTAATGCTATTAAAAGAACTAATTAGTGTCCGCTAACTCCGTAAAATGGAACTATTGCCGCTGCTTCATGCAAGCAGAACCAGTGTGCAATGCTTCCGCTAGGGATCGCGCTGCTGATTGCAGCAGTTGTTGCGGTGGTATATACTGTGCTATAAGTAGCACTAGTAATTGTGATTGTTGTTGTCATTGTGCTGAGGTTCTGAGAATCGGTACATGATAGTCGTTGGTTATTGAGTTCAGCCCTCAGTTCTAAAGGTGTTTCACCAGCTATTAGGTGCATTCTTGCATAATCAATCGGCTTATTTCTAAGCTGAGAGTTAGTAGAGAGGTTTATATCCATTTTAATTTGTATAAATATCAACGATAAACAATTTTGAAAGCTGATTAGCGACTCTATGTTGTTTTTTTTTTTTTTTTTTTTTTGGAAAAAGGTTTATATTATTTTATTTAAACAAGCTTTCTACTACCTAATTGGCAGCTTAACAAGTTGAACATAAAGATACAATTATTTACAGTAGAACACTACAGATATTACAATAACAATTTACATAAACAAATCACAATTGGGTTAATTTATCACACAATTATCACATTCACTTTTACATTAAACATTAATTTTATAGGAACCTCGCAGGGAGGTCCTGTGGATGGCACTTCTTTAATCTTCTTCTTCTGGCTTCTTTGTTAAGTCTTCTCGCCAAAGGGTTTGGGTGGCCTTCGAGTCTTGCAAGGTATCTAGCAGCTACCTCTTGCATTACGTCTCCAACTTTGGGGACCTTGAGATCTTTTTCAATGTCCCTCGTACGCATGTACCAGGGAGCATTGCTAATTTGCCGGAGGATTTTTGCTTGTACAACTCTTATTTTGTTTAGATTAGATTTTGACGCAATTCCATAGATTTGAAGCGCATATTTCCATATGGGGCTTAGTATTGCTTTATAAATTGTCACTTTACTGTACAGTGACAATTTATTGGCCGGCATAAGAAGCCATGACATCTTTGCGCTTTTGGTCATTACAGTCTTTTTGACCATCGTGGTGTGCATGTTAAATGTCAGCCTTCTGTCTAACACTACGCCCAGATATTTGTGGCTTCTTTTGTGCGGTAGTGTTGAACCCTGCATGCTGATGCGACCACAGTTTAAACGTCTTGTGGTAAACGTAACGTTTGCGCATTTGCTTCCGTTAATTCCTATGTTCCATTTGCGGGCCCAGTCTTCAAAGCTGCTCACAAACTGCTGCAATGACTCTGTAGCTTTATTGATGCAGGTACTACGTGTCAGTACGGCTGTATCGTCGGCATACGTGGCTATCAGTCCATTGTTTCGGTTTGCTCCTGTGATGTCGTTATGTGAGGGCATATCGGCTGTGAACAAAGTATACAAAGTAGGGCCGAGAACGCTACCTTGAGGCACGCCTGCACATATTGGTCTTTTTGACGATTTTATACCATCAACGTCGACCCTAAAGCTTCTATCTCGTAGAAAGCTGCTGACAATCTGGTACAATTGTGGAGTGAGAACGCTTCTAAGTTTGAATAATAATCCGTCATGCCAGACTCTATCAAACGCTTACTTTATGTCCATAAAAACAGCAACTGCATACTTCTTGTGTTCGAAAGCATCCAGGATGAAATTGACCACACGGTGTAGCTGCTCCGGAGTACCATGACCCCTCCTGAATCCAAATTGCCAGTTTGGGATTCGTTGTTTGACTGCTTCAAGTTGCATAATCCGGTCGAGTATTACTCTTTCGGCCATCTTTCCTAAGGCAGGAAGAAGACTTATTGGCCTATATCCATCCACTTCACTAAAACTCTTTCCAGGCTTTGGAATCATTTTTATCTGCGCTGTCTTCCAGGTGCTTGGGAAGTGTCCTAGCCTGAGCATACTGTTTAGAATCAGCACTATAAACAGGAGAGCTTTTTTGGGTAGAAGCTTGAGTGTTCTGTTATCCAGCCTATCCTCTCCAGGAGATTTTTTAACCTTCAGATTTCTAATTATAATTTTTACCTCTTCCAGTGTGACAGGCCGTACAGGCAGAGTCATCTGGAACGGCGTATCCAGTTGCAGTTCAACAGTTCTTCGCGTATCATCGTCAGTGTAGTTGAACGGCATGAAACGCTGTTGTAGGCTGTCTGCAAATGTATTAGCTTTTTGCTGGCTGGAGTAGCACCATCTACCTGCCGTATCCTTGATCGGTACTTTTGGAGCTGCAATTTTTTTAAAACGACTTGTGAGCTTCCAAAGGGAGTAGTTAGAAGACGCATCCGGGCCAGCATTTTCCAGCATTTGATCAATACTGCGTTGCTTGATTTCAGCGAGGACTTTTTGTACGCGATTGGAGATTCTTTTATAAATCCGGTGGACGCGTATATCTCCCGTTCTCACATACTCTTTCCTCAGCCTTCTCTTCATTCGCAGTAATGCAGCAGCATTTTGAGGCAGCATATCCTGGGGGTGCTGTCTTGTATGACGTACATATTCTGGGGTCGCGTATGATGCAGCCAAAGATATGTTACGCATAAACATTGCAATAGCATCTTCTACGTCAACCGCGTTATTTATTTGAGTGTTTAGATGAATTCTGCTCTCTAAGTTTGTCCTAAATTCATTAATGCGAGCTCCGGGTGCAAGGATGTATTGCCTCATAGGTCTAAGCTGTGGTGATTGATGCAAAGATGCTACGACCGGTAAATGATCCGACGAAAGATCATGATGCAGCTGGACAGATAGCTTGTTAGCAGCAAACCCATTATATATGAAAAAGTCGAGTGCAGAGGGGGTAAGCAGGGTGTTGAAAGAATAAAAAGTTGGTTTTCCCGTTGCAAGGATTTGCCACGTACCACTTGCAATAGCCTCTTGCAGCCGCTTTCCACGGTAACAACTCCGTGAATTACCCCACCATTGGTGTTTTGCATTAAAGTCTCCTCCTGCGATGAACCGGTTTCCCAGGGACCGAAGAAGTACCTTAAAATCATTTCCACTCCAGGGTTCATTAGGAGGGAGATATATTGATGCAATTTTTACGCTTCCAATGTTTGTCATCACACTCAAACTAGCCGATTGTATATTATTATTTGAAATGGGCTCATTGGCGTCATGAACAATGTTAGATTTTATCAACACAGCAGCTCCGCCTTTCGCGGTACCACTGGGGTGATTTGCGTAATATTTATCGTAGCCAGGTGTAAAAATTTTAAGGCCTGGGCGCATGTGCGTCTCTGTGACCAACATCACATCAATTGAATTAGCTTCAAGGAAAAGTCTCAGCTCGTTACTGCTTTTAACCAATCCTCTTGCGTTCCACAATCCGATTTTTAGAATCGAGTTAATCATTTTGAAATGAACTTCAAAGCCAGGTCACGAAAGGCTTTGTTTGCTTCCATTGTTTCCTGGATAAGTTTGAACATTTGATCCATTCTTGCATTTAATTCTGCTATTGCTTTTTCTAAATGGTTAAATTTGCTGTCGTATTCTCGGTCATCGGCATTGTCGTAAGACCTGGACACTTGTGTTCTGGGACCATTTTGAGGATTTACTTTGGGCCTGAAATTATCCGCATAGGAAAAGCCTCTCTGAACAGTGGCGTTTGAAATAAACTGCGTTCTAGAACCCTGAATGTCTGCATGGTTGTTATTGTTTGGCAGTCCGTGCCTGGGTAATCTTGCATCAGGCTTTAGTTTTCTGCTTAGCTTGACTCTGACTGTGCAGCCTTTAAAGCCTGAAGTGTGGTTGTCTCCGCAATTGGCACATATGGAGGTCTCACTGGACTTAAGTTGACAATTCTCGGAGTCAGTAAAATGGTCACCTGAGCACTTACCACATACTGGGTTTTTGAGGCAATAATTTTTTCGTATGTCCGTAGTCTTGGCACCTGAAGCACTGGACTATTTCCCTGTTGGGTTTTGCCTTTAATATTGTAACTCTGTGTGTTCCGATATGAGTTATTTTAAGCGCTTCTGCAACGTTTGGCGTCTTTTGCAAATTAACAAAGAACATGCTTTGTCTTGTTTTAGCATCATTCAATTCGTCATCATCTTCTTTATTGATCTCAATATTGCGCCAGTCTCGTTTCCTGGGACAGTAGATGTTAAGTACTGTGAGGTTCCGATCAGCAAAAGCACGTTCAATTCGCTGTTTTGAGACGTTGGGGTGTAAGTCTTTAATGACCACTCTATATGGTGCATTTTCTCTTAGTTGATGATGCCAAAATTGACAGTTTTGCTTGGATAAAATGCTAACGACAGATCTAAATGCGTTTGAGTTCTTTGTATAATACGTGAGATTCCAGATCTGGATGTGCGTATATCATACTCGGTATCCGCGATAACAGAGCTTAACGCTGCCTCAAATTTGGTCATATTATTAACCTGCGGTACGCAAATAGCTGGAGGCTTAGGTATTTTGTTTTCCTGTTCCTCCCTATCAGGTTGATGGTTGCTTTCGTTATCTTCTTCTTCCATATCCATTAGGGATTCAGCTTCTTCAGCCAGAGCTGCAAAGCGATTGCTATAATTAGCTGCCGAGGAGGATGAAGTAGTGTTTTTGGTTAGGATCCCAACATTTGAGCTAAGTTGGGATGGCTTCATTTTGCGGATTGTTTTTGACAGTTTGTCCGCTTTTTTTTGCTTTTTCCAGATAGCCAGCTTAGTAGATTGGAAAGTGCAGTCTTTTTTGTGTGAAGGGCTAGCAGCCACACTTGCACAAGAAGATGCGGCGCTAGAAACAAGGGCAGTAGAACATATGCTCCCAGTAGAATAGCTAGCAGTGCAGTTAACATTAGAAAATGTTAGGGTGCTCGTAGTAATGGTGCTTGTGCTTGTTGCGACCAAACCCACTCTACTTCTTGCCGCTTGAATTGTTGCTTTCAACTGCTCTTCGGCCAGTCGGGTACGCAGTTCCGTAGGTGACGCACCAGCTATTTTCCTCATCATCTCAAACCTGTCCTGCTTGAGATTAAGCTGGGGTTGATTAGATGAGCCTCCATCCATTTTGGGCAGGATTCACAATTTGTTCAGCCAATTTTGCGACTGCCCAAGAGTATGCAACACTGATTGTTAACCTTCCTTAGACAACAACCAGCCAGTGTGACCTCCGTGTACACCAGCCAGTGATCAGCTGTTTTGCACGCTGTCGCTGGCTAGCGGCCGGGGCCCAATTTACAAATTGCACTTTAACAATTAATTTGCGAAATTCACGTGTATTACGGTCTTCACCGTGTCTTTAGAAAGACACTGTACAAGTTCTTTGCCACTAACGCAGCCTTGGTCCAATTTTTAATTCGCTATTTAACAAAATCACACGACTAGCTTCAATCAGCTGTGTGCTTGTCAGCAGTCGCGACGAGACTATGTTGTTTTTTGATGTTAATTTATGTTATAGCCCTAAAAGTATACTACATCGTAAATTGCCCAACTGAGATAACATAAATTGCAGCTGGGATAGTCAGCTGATTTGATTGTGGCCGCCGGCCGGAGCCCCACTTTGCAAATGTTTTGAAACACAAAATTTCTGTCTAATTTGTCTTTTCACTGTCACCGTGTCTTGGTCGAGACACTGAAATACCACCGATATATAGTTGGATTATTTGTTTGTTTTAAAGATCACTCAAACTACTTCAATTCAAGATTTTTCCTCTAAACACGTGTGTTCCTGCCATAGTGTTGAGTAACGACCCCATTTTTTAATGATTTTATTTATTAAGTCATCCGAGATAACATTTACCCCTTTGCGAACTTTGTCATCTATAAATTAAACCTTTTAAGCTCGCCGGCTGACTTTTAAAGTTAGCTGTTGCTGTTACTTTCCCTACAACTAGTACTACTACACTAATTTACAAAACTTATAACTTTTAACATTAATTAGATTGCTAATAATGGAATCTATTTAATAGGTC
>JAUESP010000283.1:0-35576 GCA_030914335.1 Drosophila borborema | reverse complement strand
AAGTCCAAAATATAATATGAGAGAACATATTATATGGAACATTAGTTCCTAGTAAATTCATATGAAATTTTTTTGGAAAAATTTAACAACATATGATAGGAACATTAGTTTCCTAGTAAATTCATATGAAATTTTTTTGGAAAAATTTCAGTCCAAAATAGAATATGCGAAAACATATGATATGGAGCATTAGTTCCTAGTAAATTCATATGAAATTTTTTTTGGAAAAAATTTCAAGTCCAAAATATAATATGCGAAAACCTATGATTATGGAACATTAGTTCCTAGTAAATTCATATGAAATTTTTTTGGAAAAATTGTTAAGTCCAAAATATAATATGCGAAAACCTATCGATATGGAACATTAGTTCCTAGTAAATTCATATGAAATTTTTTGGAAAAAAATTACAAGTTCCAAAAAATACTATGAGAGAACATAACATATGATATGGAAATCATATGAAATTTTTTTTTTTTTTTAAGTTCAAGTCCAATATAATATGAGAGAACATATTATATGGAACATTAGTTCCTAGTAAATTTCATATGAAATTTTTTTGCAAAAATTACAAGTCCAAAATATACTATGAGAGAACATAACATATGATATGGAAATCATATGCAATTTTTTTTTGAAAAGTCCAAAATATAATATGCGAAAACATATGATATGGAACATTAGTTCCTAGTAAATTCATATGAAATTTTTTGGAAAAAATTACAAGTCCAAAAAATACTATGAGAGAACATAACATATGATATGGAAATCATATGAAATTTTTTTTTTTTTAAAGTTTCAAGTCCAAAATATAATATGAGAGAACATATTATATGGAACATTAGTTCCTAGTAAATTCATATGAAATTTTTTTGGAAAAATTTACAACATATGATATGGAACATTAGTTCCTAGTAAATTCATATGAAATTTTTTTGGAAAAAATTTCAAGTCCAAAATATAATATGCGAAAACATATGATATGGAGCATTAGTTCCTAGTAAATTCATATGAAATTTTTTTTGGAAAAAATTTCAAGTCCAAAATATAATATGCGAAAACATATGATATGGAACATTAGTTCCTAGTAAATTCATATGAAATTTTTTTGGAAAAAATTACAAGTCCAAAATATACTATGAGAGAACATAACATATGATATGGAAATCATATGAAATTTTTTTTTTTGAAAAGTTTCAAGTCCAAAATATAATATGAGAGAACATATTATATGGAACATTAGTTCCTAGTAAATTCATATGAAATTTTTTTGGAAAAAATTACAACATATGATATGGAGCATTAGTTCCTAGTAAATTCATATGAAATTTTTTTGGAAAAAATTTCAAGTCCAAAATATAATATGCGAAAACATATGATATGGAACATTAGTTCCTAGTAATTCATATGAAATTTTTTGGAAAAAATTACAAGTCCAAAAAATACTATGAGAGAACATAACATATGATATGGAAATCATATGAAATTTTTTGTTTTTTAAAGTTTCAAGTCCAAAATATAATATGAGAGAACATATTATATGGAACATTAGTTCCTAGTAAATTCATATGAAATTTTTTTGGAAAAATTTACAACATATGATATGGAACATTAGTTCCTAGTAAATTCATATGAAATTTTTTTGGAAAAAATTTCAAGTCCAAAATATAATATGCGAAAACATATGATATGGAGCATTAGTTCCTAGTAAATTCATATAAATTTTTTTGGAAAAAATTTCAAGTCCAAAATATAATATGCGAAAACATATGATATGGAACATTAGTTCCTAGTAAATTCATATGAAATTTTTTCGGAAAAAATTACAAGTCCAAAAAATACTATGAGATAACATAACATATGATATGGAAATCATATGAAATTTTTTTTTTTTAAAGTTTCAAGTCCAAAATATAATATGAGAGAACATATTATATGGAACATTAGTTCCTAGTAAATTCATATGAAATTTTTTTGGAAAAATTTACAACATATGATATGGAACATTAGTTCCTAGTAAATTCATATGAAATTTTTTTGGAAAAAATTTCAAGTCCAAAATATAATATGCGAAAACATATGATATGGAGCATTAGTTCCTAGTAAATTCATATGAAATTTTTTTGGAAAAAATTTCAAGTCCAAAATATAATATGCGAAAACATATGATATGGAACATTAGTTCCTAGTAAATTCATATGAAATTTTTTTGCAAAAAATTACAAGTCCAAAATATACTATGAGAGAACATAACATATGATATGGAAATCATATGCAATTTTTTTTTGAAAAGTCCAAAATATAATATGCGAAAACATATGATATGGAACATTAGTTCCTAGTAAATTCATATGAAATTTTTTTGGAAAAAATTACAAGTCCAAAATATACTATGAGAGAACATAACATATGATATGGAAATCATATGAAATTTTTTCTTGAAAAGTTTCAAGTCCAAAATATAATATGAGAGAACATATTATATGGAACATTAGTTCCTAGTAAATTCATATGAAATTTTTTTGGAAAAATTTACAACATATGATATGGAACATTAGTTCCTAGTAAATTCATATGAAATTTTTTTGGAAAAAATTTTAAGTCCAAAATATAATATGCGAAAACATATGATATGGAACATTAGTTCCTAGTAAATTCATATGAAATTTTTTGGAAAAAATTACAAGTCCAAAAAATACTATGAGAGAACATAACATATGATATGGAAATCATATGAAATTTTTTTTTTTTTTAAGTTTCAAGTCCAAAATATAATATGAGAGAACATATTATATGGAACATTAGTTCCTAGTAAATTCATATGAAATTTTTTTGCAAAAAATTACAAGTCCAAAATATACTATGAGAGAACATAACATATGATATGGAAATCATATGCAATTTTTTTTTGAAAAGTCCAAAATATAATATGCGAAAACATATGATATGGAACATTAGTTCCTAGTAAATTCATATGAAATTTTTTTGGAAAAAATTACAAGTCCAAAAAATACTATGAGAGAACATAACATATGATATGGAAATCATATGAAATTTTTTTTTTTTTTAAAGTTTCAAGTCCAAAATATAATATGAGAGAACATATTATATGGAACATTAGTTCCTAGTAAATTCATATGAAATTTTTTTGGAAAAATTTACAACATATGATATGGAACATTAGTTCCTAGTAAATTCATATGAAATTTTTTTGGAAAAAATTTCAAGTCCAAAATATAATATGCGAAAACATATGATATGGAGCATTAGTTCCTAGTAAATTCATATGAAATTTTTTTTGGAAAAAATTTCAAGTCCAAAATATAATATGCGAAAACATATGATATGGAACATTAGTTCCTAGTAAATTCATATGAAATTTTTTTGGAAAAAATTACAAGTCCAAAATATACTATGAGAGAACATAACATATGATATGGAAATCATATGAAATTTTTTTTTTTGAAAAGTTTCAAGTCCAAAATATAATATGAGAGAACATATTATATGGAACATTAGTTCCTAGTAAATTCATATGAAATTTTTTTGGAAAAAATTACAACATATGATATGGAGCATTAGTTCCTAGTAAATTCATATGAAATTTTTTTGGAAAAAATTTCAAGTCCAAAATATAATATGCGAAAACATATGATATGGAACATTAGTTCCTAGTAAATTCATATGAAATTTTTTTGGAAAAAATTACAAGTCCAAAAAATACTATGAGAGAACATAACATATGATATGGAAATCATATGAAATTTTTTGTTTTTTAAAGTTTCAAGTCCAAAATATAATATGAGAGAACATATTATATGGAACATTAGTTCCTAGTAAATTCATATGAAATTTTTTTGGAAAAATTTACAACATATGATATGGAACATTAGTTCCTAGTAAATTCATATGAAATTTTTTTGGAAAAAATTTCAAGTCCAAAATATAATATGCGAAAACATATGATATGGAGCATTAGTTCCTAGTAAATTCATATAAATTTTTTTGGAAAAAATTTCAAGTCCAAAATATAATATGCGAAAACATATGATATGGAACATTAGTTCCTAGTAAATTCATATGAAATTTTTTCGGAAAAAATTACAAGTCCAAAAAATACTATGAGATAACATAACATATGATATGGAAATCATATGAAATTTTTTTTTTTTTAAAGTTTCAAGTCCAAAATATAATATGAGAGAACATATTATATGGAACATTAGTTCCTAGTAAATTCATATGAAATTTTTTTGGAAAAATTTACAACATATGATATGGAACATTAGTTCCTAGTAAATTCATATGAAATTTTTTTGGAAAAAATTTCAAGTCCAAAATATAATATGCGAAAACATATGATATGGAGCATTAGTTCCTAGTAAATTCATATGAAATTTTTTTGGAAAAAATTTCAAGTCCAAAATATAATATGCGAAAACATATGATATGGAACATTAGTTCCTAGTAAATTCATATGAAATTTTTTGGAAAAAATTACAAGTCCAAAAAATACTATGAGAGAACATAACATATGATATGGAAATCAAATGAAATTTTTTTTTTTTTAAGTTTCAAGTCCAAAATATAATATGAGAGAACATATTATATGGAACATTAGTTCCTAGTAAATTCATATGAAATTTTTTTGGAAAAATTTACAACATATGATATGGAACATTAGTTCCTAGTAAATTCATATGAAATTTTTTTGGAAAAAATTTCAAGTCCAAAATATAATATGCGAAAACATATGATATGGAGCATTAGTTCCTAGTAAATTCATATGAAATTTTTTTGGAAAAAATTTCAAGTCCAAAATATAATATGCGAAAACATATGATATGGAACATTAGTTCCTAGTAAATTCATATGAAATTTTTTTGGAAAAAATTACAAGTCCAAAATATACTATGAGAGAACATAACATATGATATGGAAATCATATGAAATTTTTTTTTTTGAAAAGTTTCAAGTCCAAAATATAATATGAGAGAACATATTATATGGAACATTAGTTCCTAGTAAATTCATATGAAATTTTTTTGGAAAAAATTACAACATATGATATGGAACATTAGTTCCTAGTAAATTCATATGAAATTTTTTTGGAAAAAATTTCAAGTCCAAAATATAATATGCGAAAACATATGATATGGAGCATTAGTTCCTAGTAAATTCATATGAAATTTTTTTGGAAAAAATTTCAAGTCCAAAATATAATATGCGAAAACATATGATATGGAACATTAGTTCCTAGTAAATTCATATGAAATTTTTTTGGAAAAAATTACAAGTCCAAAAAATACTATGAGAGAACATAACATATGATATGGAAATCATATGAAATTTTTTTTTTTTTAAGTTTCAAGTCCAAAATATAATATGAGAGAACATATTATATGGAACATTAGTTCCTAGTAAATTCATATGAAATTTTTTTGGAAAAAATTTCAAGTCCAAAATATAATATGCGAAAACATATGATATGGAACATTAGTTCCTAGTAAATTCATATGAAATTTTTTTGGAAAAAATTTCAAGTCCAAAATATAATATGCGAAAACATATGATATGGAGCATTAGTTCCTAGTAAATTCATATGAAATTTTTTTTGGAAAAAATTTCAAGTCCAAAATATAATATGCGAAAACATATGATATGGAACATTAGTTCCTAGTAAATTCATATGAAATTTTTTTGGAAAAAATTACAAGTCCAAAATATACTATGAGAGAACATAACATATGATATGGAAATCATATGAAATTTTTTTTTTTGAAAAGTTTCAAGTCCAAAATATAATATGAGAGAACATATTATATGGAACATTAGTTCCTAGTAAATTCATATGAAATTTTTTTGGAAAAAATTACAACATATGATATGGAGCATTAGTTCCTAGTAAATTCATATGAAATTTTTTTGGAAAAAATTTCAAGTCCAAAATATAATATGCGAAAACATATGATATGGAACATTAGTTCCTAGTAAATTCATATGAAATTTTTTTGGAAAAAATTACAAGTCCAAAAATACTATGAGAGAACATAACATATGATATGGAAATCATATGAAATTTTTTTTTTTTTAAAGTTTCAAGTCCAAAATATAATATGAGAGAACATATTATATGGAACATTAGTTCCTAGTAAATTCATATGAAATTTTTTTGGAAAA
This sequence comes from Drosophila borborema, assembly GCA_030914335.1. Classification (NCBI taxonomy): domain Eukaryota; kingdom Metazoa; phylum Arthropoda; class Insecta; order Diptera; family Drosophilidae; genus Drosophila; species Drosophila borborema. The sequence continues at coordinate 29,398 of JAUESP010000283.1, read as the reverse complement.
ATTTACAACATATGATATGGAACATTAGTTCCTAGTAAATTCATATGAAATTTTTTTGGAAAAAATTTCAAGTCCAAAATATAATATGCGAAAACATATGATATGGAGCATTAGTTCCTAGTAAATTCATATGAAATTTTTTTGGAAAAAATTTCAAGTCCAAAATATAATATGCGAAAACATATGATATGGAACATTAGTTCCTAGTAAATTCATATGAAATTTTTTTGGAAAAAATTACAAGTCCAAAATATACTATGAGAGAACATAACATATGATATGGAAATCATATGAAATTTTTTTTTTTGAAAAGTTTCAAGTCCAAAATATAATATGAGAGAACATATTATATGGAACATTAGTTCCTAGTAAATTCATATGAAATTTTTTTGGAAAAAATTACAACATATGATATGGAACATTAGTTCCTAGTAAATTCATATGAAATTTTTTTGGAAAAAATTTCAAGTCCAAAATATAATATGCGAAAACATATGATATGGAGCATTAGTTCCTAGTAAATTCATATGAAATTTTTTTGGAAAAAATTTCAAGTCCAAAATATAATATGCGAAAACATATGATATGGAACATTAGTTCCTAGTAAATTCATATGAAATTTTTTGGAAAAAATTACAAGTCCAAAAAATACTATGAGAGAACATAACATATGATATGGAAATCATATGAAATTTTTTTTTTTTTAAGTTTCAAGTCCAAAATATAATATGAGAGAACATATTATATGGAACATTAGTTCCTAGTAAATTCATATGAAATTTTTTTGCAAAAAATTACAAGTCCAAAATATACTATGAGAGAACATAACATATGATATGGAAATCATATGCAATTTTTTTTTGAAAAGTCCAAAATATAATATGCGAAAACATATGATATGGAACATTAGTTCCTAGTAAATTCATATGAAATTTTTTTGGAAAAAATTACAAGTCCAAAAAATACTATGAGAGAACATAACATATGATATGGAAATCATATGAAATTTTTTGTTTTTTAAAGTTTCAAGTCCAAAATATAATATGAGAGAACATATTATATGGAACATTAGTTCCTAGTAAATTCATATGAAATTTTTTTGGAAAAATTTACAACATATGATATGGAACATTAGTTCCTAGTAAATTCATATGAAATTTTTTTGGAAAAAATTTCAAGTCCAAAATATAATATGCGAAAACATATGATATGGAGCATTAGTTCCTAGTAAATTCATATAAATTTTTTTGGAAAAAATTTCAAGTCCAAAATATAATATGCGAAAACATATGATATGGAACATTAGTTCCTAGTAAATTCATATGAAATTTTTTCGGAAAAAATTACAAGTCCAAAAAATACTATGAGAGAACGTAACATATGATATGGAAATCATATGAAATTTTTTTTTTTTTAAGTTTCAAGTCCAAAATATAATATGAGAGAACATATTATATGGAACATTAGTTCCTAGTAAATTCATATGAAATTTTTTTGGAAAAATTTACAACATATGATATGGAACATTAGTTCCTAGTAAATTCATATGAAATTTTTTTGGAAAAAATTTCAAGTCCAAAATATAATATGCGAAAACATATGATATGGAGCATTAGTTCCTAGTAAATTCATATGAAATTTTTTTGGAAAAAATTTTAAGTCCAAAATATAATATGCGAAAACATATGATATGGAACATTAGTTCCTAGTAAATTCATATGAAATTTTTTGGAAAAAATTACAAGTCCAAAAAATACTATGAGAGAACATAACATATGATATGGAAATCATATGAAATTTTTTTTTTTTTAAGTTTCAAGTCCAAAATATAATATGAGAGAACATATTATATGGAACATTAGTTCCTAGTAAATTCATATGAAATTTTTTTGGAAAAATTTACAACATATGATATGGAACATTAGTTCCTAGTAAATTCATATGAAATTTTTTTGGAAAAAATTTCAAGTCCAAAATATAATATGCGAAAACATATGATATGGAGCATTAGTTCCTAGTAAATTCATATGAAATTTTTTTGGAAAAAATTTCAAGTCCAAAATATAATATGCGAAAACATATGATATGGAACATTAGTTCCTAGTAAATTCATATGAAATTTTTTCGGAAAAAATTACAAGTCCAAAAAATACTATGAGAGAACATAACATATGATATGGAAATCATATGAAATTTTTTTTTTTTTAAGTTTCAAGTCCAAAATATAATATGAGAGAACATATTATATGGAACATTAGTTCCTAGTAAATTCATATGAAATTTTTTTGGAAAAATTTACAACATATGATATGGAACATTAGTTCCTAGTAAATTCATATGAAATTTTTTTGGAAAAAATTTCAAGTCCAAAATATAATATGCGAAAACATATGATATGGAGCATTAGTTCCTAGTAAATTCATATAAATTTTTTTGGAAAAAATTTCAAGTCCAAAATATAATATGCGAAAACATATGATATGGAACATTAGTTCCTAGTAAATTCATATGAAATTTTTTCGGAAAAAATTACAAGTCCAAAAAATACTATGAGAGAACGTAACATATGATATGGAAATCATATGAAATTTTTTTTTTTTTTAAGTTTCAAGTCCAAAATATAATATGAGAGAACATATTATATGGAACATTAGTTCCTAGTAAATTCATATGAAATTTTTTTGGAAAAATTTACAACATATGATATGGAACATTAGTTCCTAGTAAATTCATATGAAATTTTTTTGGAAAAAATTTCAAGTCCAAAATATAATATGCGAAAACATATGATATGGAGCATTAGTTCCTAGTAAATTCATATGAAATTTTTTTGGAAAAAATTTAAGTCCAAAATATAATATGCGAAAACATATGATATGGAACATTAGTTCCTAGTAAATTCATATGAAATTTTTTGGAAAAAATTACAAGTCCAAAAAATACTATGAGAGAACATAACATATGATATGGAAATCATATGAAATTTTTTTTTTTTTAAGTTTCAAGTCCAAAATATAATATGAGAGAACATATTATATGGAACATTAGTTCCTAGTAAATTCATATGAAATTTTTTTGGAAAAATTTACAACATATGATATGGAACATTAGTTCCTAGTAAATTCATATGAAATTTTTTTGGAAAAAATTTCAAGTCCAAAATATAATATGCGAAAACATATGATATGGAGCATTAGTTCCTAGTAAATTCATATAAATTTTTTTGGAAAAAATTTCAAGTCCAAAATATAATATGCGAAAACATATGATATGGAACATTAGTTCCTAGTAAATTCATATGAAATTTTTTCGGAAAAAATTACAAGTCCAAAAAATACTATGAGAGAACATAACATATGATATGGAAATCATATGAAATTTTTTTTTTTTTAAAGTTTCAAGTCCAAAATATAATATGAGAGAACATATTATATGGAACATTAGTTCCTAGTAAATTCATATGAAATTTTTTTGGAAAAATTTACAACATATGATATGGAACATTAGTTCCTAGTAAATTCATATTAATTCAAGTCCAAAATATAATATGCGAAAACATATGATATGGAGCATTAGTTCCTAGTAAATTCATATGAAATTTTTTTGGAAAAAATTTCAAGTCCAAAATATGATATGCGAAAACATATGATATGGAACATTAGTTCCTAGTAAATTCATATGAAATTTTTTTGCAAAAAATTACAAGTCCAAAAAATACTATGAGAGAACATAACATATGATATGGAAATCAAATGAAATTTTTTTTTTTTTAAGTTTCAAGTCCAAAATATAATATGAGAGAACATATTATATGGAACATTAGTTCCTAGTAAATTCATATGAAATTTTTTTGGAAAAATTTACAACATATGATATGGAACATTAGTTCCTAGTAAATTCATATGAAATTTTTTTGGAAAAAATTTCAAGTCCAAAATATAATATGCGAAAACATATGATATGGAGCATTAGTTCCTAGTAAATTCATATGAAATTTTTTTTGGAAAAAATTTCAAGTCCAAAATATAATATGCGAAAACATATGATATGGAACATTAGTTCCTAGTAAATTCATATGAAATTTTTTTGGAAAAAAATTACAAGTCCAAAATATACTATGAGAGAACATAACATATGATATGGAAATCATATGAAATTTTTTTTTTTGAAAAGTTTCAAGTCCAAAATATAATATGAGAGAACATATTATATGGAACATTAGTTCCTAGTAAATTCATATGAAATTTTTTTGGAAAAAATTACAACATATGATATGGAGCATTAGTTCCTAGTAAATTCATATGAAATTTTTTTGGAAAAAATTTCAAGTCCAAAATATAATATGCGAAAACATATGATATGGAACATTAGTTCCTAGTAAATTCATATGAAATTTTTTTGGAAAAAATTACAAGTCCAAAAAATACTATGAGAGAACATAACATATGATATGGAAATCATATGAAATTTTTTTTTTTTTTAAAGTTTCAAGTCCAAAATATAATATGAGAGAACATATTATATGGAACATTAGTTCCTAGTAAATTCATATGAAATTTTTTTGGAAAAATTTACAACATATGATATGGAACATTAGTTCCTAGTAAATTCATATGAAATTTTTTTGGAAAAAATTTCAAGTCCAAAATATAATATGCGAAAACATATGATATGGAGCATTAGTTCCTAGTAAATTCATATGAAATTTTTTTGGAAAAAATTTCAAGTCCAAAATATAATATGCGAAAACATATGATATGGAACATTAGTTCCTAGTAAATTCATATGAAATTTTTTGGAAAAAATTACAAGTCCAAAAAATACTATGAGAGAACATAACATATGATATGGAAATCATATGAAATTTTTTTTTTTTTAAGTTTCAAGTCCAAAATATAATATGAGAGAACATATTATATGGAACATTAGTTCCTAGTAAATTCATATGAAATTTTTTTGCAAAAAATTACAAGTCCAAAATATACTATGAGAGAACATAACATATGATATGGAAATCATATGCAATTTTTTTTTGAAAAGTCCAAAATATAATATGCGAAAACATATGATATGGAACATTAGTTCCTAGTAAATTCATATGAAATTTTTTTGGAAAAAATTACAAGTCCAAAAAATACTATGAGAGAACATAACATATGATATGGAAATCATATGAAATTTTTTTTTTTTTAAAGTTTCAAGTCCAAAATATAATATGAGAGAACATATTATATGGAACATTAGTTCCTAGTAAATTCATATGAAATTTTTTTGGAAAAATTTACAACATATGATATGGAACATTAGTTCCTAGTAAATTCATATGAAATTTTTTTGGAAAAAATTTCAAGTCCAAAATATAATATGCGAAAACATATGATATGGAGCATTAGTTCCTAGTAAATTCATATGAAATTTTTTTTGGAAAAAATTTCAAGTCCAAAATATAATATGCGAAAACATATGATATGGAACATTAGTTCCTAGTAAATTCATATGAAATTTTTTTGGAAAAAATTACAAGTCCAAAATATACTATGAGAGAACATAACATATGATATGGAAATCATATGAAATTTTTTTTTTTGAAAAGTTTCAAGTCCAAAATATAATATGAGAGAACATATTATATGGAACATTAGTTCCTAGTAAATTCATATGAAATTTTTTTGGAAAAAATTACAACATATGATATGGAGCATTAGTTCCTAGTAAATTCATATGAAATTTTTTTGGAAAAAATTTCAAGTCCAAAATATAATATGCGAAAACATATGATATGGAACATTAGTTCCTAGTAAATTCATATGAAATTTTTTTGGAAAAAATTACAAGTCCAAAAAATACTATGAGAGAACATAACATATGATATGGAAATCATATGAAATTTTTTTTTTTTAAGTTTCAAGTCCAAAATATAATATGAGAGAACATATTATATGGAACATTAGTTCCTAGTAAATTCATATGAAATTTTTTTGCAAAAAATTACAAGTCCAAAATATACTATGAGAGAACATAACATATGATATGGAAATCATATGCAATTTTTTTTTGAAAAGTCCAAAATATAATATGCGAAAACATATGATATGGAACATTAGTTCCTAGTAAATTCATATGAAATTTTTTTGGAAAAAATTACAAGTCCAAAAAATACTATGAGAGAACATAACATATGATATGGAAATCATATGAAATTTTTTTTTTTTTAAAGTTTCAAGTCCAAAATATAATATGAGAGAACATATTATATGGAACATTAGTTCCTAGTAAATTCATATGAAATTTTTTTGGAAAAATTTACAACATATGATATGGAACATTAGTTCCTAGTAAATTCATATGAAATTTTTTTGGAAAAAATTTCAAGTCCAAAATATAATATGCGAAAACATATGATATGGAGCATTAGTTCCTAGTAAATTCATATAAATTTTTTTGGAAAAAATTTCAAGTCCAAAATATAATATGCGAAAACATATGATATGGAACATTAGTTCCTAGTAAATTCATATGAAATTTTTTCGGAAAAAATTACAAGTCCAAAAAATACTATGAGATAACATAACATATGATATGGAAATCATATGAAATTTTTTTTTTTTTAAAGTTTCAAGTCCAAAATATAATATGAGAGAACATATTATATGGAACATTAGTTCCTAGTAAATTCATATGAAATTTTTTTGGAAAAATTTACAACATATGATATGGAACATTAGTTCCTAGTAAATTCATATGAAATTTTTTTGGAAAAAATTTCAAGTCCAAAATATAATATGCGAAAACATATGATATGGAGCATTAGTTCCTAGTAAATTCATATGAAATTTTTTTGGAAAAAATTTCAAGTCCAAAATATAATATGCGAAAACATATGATATGGAACATTAGTTCCTAGTAAATTCATATGAAATTTTTTGCAAAAAATTACAAGTCCAAAAATATACTATGAGAGAACATAACATATGATATGGAAATCATATGCAATTTTTTTTTGAAAAGTCCAAAATATAATATGCGAAAACATATGATATGGAACATTAGTTCCTAGTAAATTCATATGAAATTTTTTTGGAAAAAATTACAAGTCCAAAATATACTATGAGAGAACATAACATATGATATGGAAATCATATGAAATTTTTTTTTTGAAAAGTTTCAAGTCCAAAATATAATATGAGAGAACATATTATATGGAACATTAGTTCCTAGTAAATTCATATGAAATTTTTTTGGAAAAAATTACAACATATGATATGGAACATTAGTTCCTAGTAAATTCATATGAAATTTTTTTGGAAAAAATTTCAAGTCCAAAATATAATATGCGAAAAACATATGATATGGAGCATTAGTTCCTAGTAAATTCATATGAAATTTTTTTGGAAAAAATTACAAGTCCAAAATATACTATGAGAGAACATAACATATGATATGGAAATCATATGAAATTTTTTTTTTTTTAAGTTTCAAGTCCAAAATATAATATGAGAGAACATATTATATGGAACATTAGTTCCTAGTAAATTCATATGAAATTTTTTTGGAAAAATTTACAACATATGATATGGAACATTAGTTCCTAGTAAATTCATATGAAATTTTTTTGGAAAAAATTTCAAGTCCAAAATATAATATGCGAAAACATATGATATGGAGCATTAGTTCCTAGTAAATTCATATGAAATTTTTTTGGAAAAAATTTCAAGTCCAAAATATAATATGCGAAAACATATGATATGGAACATTAGTTCCTAGTAAATTCATATGAAATTTTTTTGGAAAAAATTACAAGTCCAAAATATACTATGAGAGAACATAACATATGATATGGAAATCATATGAAATTTTTTTTTTTGAAAGTTTCAAGTCCAAAATATAATATGAGAGAACATATTATATGGAACATTAGTTCCTAGTAAATTCATATGAAATTTTTTTGGAAAAATTTACAACATATGATATGGAACATTAGTTCCTAGTAAATTCATATGAAATTTTTTTGGAAAAAATTTCAAGTCCAAAATATAATATGCGAAAACATATGATATGGAGCATTAGTTCCTAGTAAATTCATATGAAATTTTTTTGGAAAAAATTTCAAGTCCAAAATATAATATGCGAAAACATATGATATGGAACATTAGTTCCTAGTAAATTCATATGAAATTTTTTTGGAAAAAATTTCAAGTCCAAAATATAATATGCGAAAACATATGATATGGAGCATTAGTTCCTAGTAAATTCATATGAAATTTTTTTGGAAAAAATTTTAAGTCCAAAATATAATATGCGAAAACATATGATATGGAACATTAGTTCCTAGTAAATTCATATGAAATTTTTTGGAAAAAATTACAAGTCCAAAAAATACTATGAGAGAACATAACATATGATATGGAAATCATATGAAATTTTTTTTTTTTAAGTTTCAAGTCCAAAATATAATATGAGAGAACATATTATATGGAACATTAGTTCCTAGTAAATTCATATGAAATTTTTTTGCAAAAAATTACATGTCCAAAATATACTATGAGAGAACATAACATATGATATGGAAATCATATGCAATTTTTTTTTTGAAAAGTCCAAAATATAATATGCGAAAACATATGATATGGAACATTAGTTCCTAGTAAATTCATATGAAATTTTTTGGAAAAAATTTCAAGTCCAAAATATAATATGCGAAAACATATGATATGGAGCATTAGTTCCTAGTAAATTCATATAAATTTTTTTGGAAAAATTTCAAGTCCAAAATATAATATGCGAAAACATATGATATGGAACATTAGTTCCTAGTAAATTCATATGAAATTTTTTCGGAAAAATTACAAGTCCAAAAAATACTATGAGAGAACATAACATATGATATGGAAATCATATGAAATTTTTTTTTTTTTAAGTTTCAAGTCCAAAATATAATATGAGAGAACATATTATATGGAACATTAGTTCCTAGTAAATTCATATGAAATTTTTTTGGAAAAATTTACAACATATGATATGGAACATTAGTTCCTAGTAAATTCATATGAAATTTTTTTGGAAAAAATTTCAAGTCCAAAATATAATATGCGAAAACATATGATATGGAGCATTAGTTCCTAGTAAATTCATATGAAATTTTTTTGGAAAAAATTTTAAGTCCAAAATATAATATGCGAAAACATATGATATGGAACATTAGTTCCTAGTAAATTCATATGAAATTTTTTGGAAAAAATTACAAGTCCAAAAAATACTATGAGAGAACATAACATATGATATGGAAATCATATGAAATTTTTTTTTTTTTAAGTTTCAAGTCCAAAATATAATATGAGAGAACATATTATATGGAACATTAGTTCCTAGTAAATTCATATGAAATTTTTTTGGAAAAATTTACAACATATGATATGGAACATTAGTTCCTAGTAAATTCATATGAAATTTTTTTGGAAAAAATTTCAAGTCCAAAATATAATATGCGAAAACATATGATATGGAGCATTAGTTCCTAGTAAATTCATATAAATTTTTTTGGAAAAAATATCAAGTCCAAAATATAATATGCGAAAACATATGATATGGAACATTAGTTCCTAGTAAATTCATATGAAATTTTTTCGGAAAAAATTACAAGTCCAAAAAATACTATGAGAGAACATAACATATGATATGGAAATCATATGAAATTTTTTTTTTTTAAAGTTTCAAGTCCAAAATATAATATGAGAGAACATATTATATGGAACATTAGTTCCTAGTAAATTCATATGAAATTTTTTTGGAAAAATTTACAACATATGATATGGAACATTAGTTCCTAGTAAATTCATTCAAGTCCAAAATATAATATGCGAAAACATATGATATGGAGCATTAGTTCCTAGTAAATTCATATGAAATTTTTTTGGAAAAAATTTCAAGTCCAAAATACGATATGCGAAAACATATGATATGGAACATTAGTTCCTAGTAAATTCATATGAAATTTTTTTGCAAAAAATTACAAGTCCAAAAAATACTATGAGAGAACATAACATATGATATGGAAATCAAATGAAATTTTTTTTTTTTTTTAAGTTTCAAGTCCAAAATATAATATGAGAGAACATATTATATGGAACATTAGTTCCTAGTAAATTCATATGAAATTTTTTTGGAAAAAATTTCAAGTCCAAAATATAATATGCGAAAACATATGATATGGAACATTAGTTCCTAGTAAATTCATATGAAATTTTTTTGCAAAAAATTACAAGTCCAAAATATAATATGAGAGAACATATTATATGGAACATTAGTTCCTAGTAAATTCATATGAAATTTTTTTGGAAAAATTTACAACATATGATATGGAACATTAGTTCCTAGTAAATTCATATGAAATTTTTTTGGAAAAAATTTCAAGCCCAAAATATAATATGCGAAAACATATGATATGGAACATTAGTTCCTAGTAAATTCATATGAAATTTTTTTGCAAAAAATTACAAGTCCAAAATATACTATGAGAGAACATAACATATGATATGGAAATCATATGCAATTTTTTTTTGAAAAGTCCAAAATATAATATGCGAAAACATATGATATGGAACATTAGTTCCTAGTAAATTCATATGAAATTTTTTTGGAAAAAATTACAAGTCCAAAAAATACTATGAGAGAACATAACATATGATATGGAAATCATATGAAATTTTTTTTTTTTAAAGTTTCAAGTCCAAAATATAATATGAGAGAACATATTATATGGAACATTAGTTCCTAGTAAATTCATATGAAATTTTTTTGGAAAAATTTACAACATATGATATGGAACATTAGTTCCTAGTAAATTCATATGAAATTTTTCAAGTCCAAAATATAATATGCGAAAACATATGATATGGAGCATTAGTTCCTAGTAAATTCATATGAAATTTTTTTGGAAAAAATTTCAAGTCCAAAATATGATATGCGAAAACATATGATATGGAACATTAGTTCCTAGTAAATTCATATGAAATTTTTTTGCAAAAAATTACAAGTCCAAAAAATACTATGAGAGAACATAACATATGATATGGAAATCAAATGAAATTTTTTTTTTTTTTAAGTTTCAAGTCCAAAATATAATATGAGAGAACATATTATATGGAACATTAGTTCCTAGTAAATTCATATGAAATTTTTTTGGAAAAATTTACAACATATGATATGGAACATTAGTTCCTAGTAAATTCATATGAAATTTTTTTGGAAAAAATTTCAAGTCCAAAATATAATATGCGAAAACATATGATATGGAGCATTAGTTCCTAGTAAATTCATATGAAATTTTTTTGGAAAAAATTTCAAGTCCAAAATATAATATGCGAAAACATATGATATGGAACATTAGTTCCTAGTAAATTCATATGAAATTTTTTTGGAAAAAATTACAAGTCCAAAATATACTATGAGAGAACATAACATATGATATGGAAATCATATGAAATTTTTTTTTTTGAAAGTTTCAAGTCCAAAATATAATATGAGAGAACATATTATATGGAACATTAGTTCCTAGTAAATTCATATGAAATTTTTTTGGAAAAAATTACAACATATGATATGGAACATTAGTTCCTAGTAAATTCATATGAAATTTTTTTGGAAAAAATTTCAAGTCCAAAATATAATATGCGAAAACATATGATATGGAGCATTAGTTCCTAGTAAATTCATATGAAATTTTTTTGGAAAAAATTTCAAGTCCAAAATATAATATGCGAAAACATATGATATGGAACATTAGTTCCTAGTAAATTCATATGAAATTTTTTTGGAAAAAATTTCAAGTCCAAAATATAATATGCGAAAACATATGATATGGAGCATTAGTTCCTAGTAAATTCATATGAAATTTTTTTGGAAAAAATTTTAAGTCCAAAATATAATATGCGAAAACATATGATATGGAACATTAGTTCCTAGTAAATTCATATGAAATTTTTTGGAAAAAATTACAAGTCCAAAAAATACTATGAGAGAACATAACATATGATATGGAAATCATATGAAATTTTTTTTTTTTGTAAAGTTTCAAGTCCAAAATATAATATGAGAGAACATATTATATGGAACATTAGTTCCTAGTAAATTCATATGAAATTTTTTTGGAAAAAATTTCAAGTCCAAAATATAATATGCGAAAACATATGATATGGAGCATTAGTTCCTAGTAAATTCATATGAAATTTTTTTGGAAAAAATTTTAAGTCCAAAATATAATATGCGAAAACATATGATATGGAACATTAGTTCCTAGTAAATTCATATGAAATTTTTTGGAAAAAATTACAAGTCCAAAAAATACTATGAGAGAACATAACATATGATATGGAAATCATATGAAATTTTTTTTTTTTTAAGTTTCAAGTCCAAAATATAATATGAGAGAACATATTATATGGAACATTAGTTCCTAGTAAATTCATATGAAATTTTTTTGCAAAAAATTACAAGTCCAAAATATACTATGAGAGAACATAACATATGATATGGAAATCATATGCAATTTTTTTTTGAAAAGTCCAAAATATAATATGCGAAAACATATGATATGGAACATTAGTTCCTAGTAAATTCATATGAAATTTTTTTGGAAAAAATTACAAGTCCAAAAAATACTATGAGAGAACATAACATATGATATGGAAATCATATGAAATTTTTTGTTTTTTAAAGTTTCAAGTCCAAAATATAATATGAGAGAACATATTATATGGAACATTAGTTCCTAGTAAATTCATATGAAATTTTTTTGGAAAAATTTACAACATATGATATGGAACATTAGTTCCTAGTAAATTCATTCAAGTCCAAAATATAATATGCGAAAACATATGATATGGAGCATTAGTTCCTAGTAAATTCATATGAAATTTTTTGGAAAAAATTTCAAGTCCAAAATACGATATGCGAAAACATATGATATGGAACATTAGTTCCTAGTAAATTCATATGAAATTTTTTTGCAAAAAATTACAAGTCCAAAAAATACTATGAGAGAACATAACATATGATATGGAAATCAAATGAAATTTTTTTTTTTTTTTAAGTTTCAAGTCCAAAATATAATATGAGAGAACATATTATATGGAACATTAGTTCCTAGTAAATTCATATGAAATTTTTTTGGAAAAAATTTCAAGTCCAAAATATAATATGCGAAAACATATGATATGGAACATTAGTTCCTAGTAAATTCATATGAAATTTTTTTGCAAAAAATTACAAGTCCAAAATATAATATGAGAGAACATATTATATGGAACATTAGTTCCTAGTAAATTCATATGAAATTTTTTTGGAAAAATTTACAACATATGATATGGAACATTAGTTCCTAGTAAATTCATATGAAATTTTTTTGGAAAAAATTTCAAGTCCAAAATATAATATGCGAAAACATATGATATGGAACATTAGTTCCTAGTAAATTCATATGAAATTTTTTTGCAAAAAATTACAAGTCCAAAATATACTATGAGAGAACATAACATATGATATGGAAATCATATGCAATTTTTTTTTTTTAAAGTTTCAAGTCCAAAATATAATATGAGAGAACATATTATATGGAACATTAGTTCCTAGTAAATTCATATGAAATTTTTTTGGAAAAATTTACAACATATGATATGGAACATTAGTTCCTAGTAAATTCATATGAAATTTTTCAAGTCCAAAATATAATATGCGAAAACATATGATATGGAGCATTAGTTCCTAGTAAATTCATATGAAATTTTTTTGGAAAAAATTTCAAGTCCAAAATATGATATGCGAAAACATATGATATGGAACATTAGTTCCTAGTAAATTCATATGAAATTTTTTTGCAAAAAATTACAAGTCCAAAAAATACTATGAGAGAACATAACATATGATATGGAAATCAAATGAAATTTTTTTTTTTTTTAAGTTTCAAGTCCAAAATATAATATGAGAGAACATATTATATGGAACATTAGTTCCTAGTAAATTCATATGAAATTTTTTTGGAAAAATTTACAACATATGATATGGAACATTAGTTCCTAGTAAATTCATATGAAATTTTTTTGGAAAAAATTTCAAGTCCAAAATATAATATGCGAAAACATATGATATGGAGCATTAGTTCCTAGTAAATTCATATGAAATTTTTTTGGAAAAAATTTCAAGTCCAAAATATAATATGCGAAAACATATGATATGGAACATTAGTTCCTAGTAAATTCATATGAAATTTTTTTGGAAAAAATTACAAGTCCAAAATATACTATGAGAGAACATAACATATGATATGGAAATCATATGAAATTTTTTTTTTTTTAAAGTTTCAAGTCCAAAATATAATATGAGAGAACATATTATATGGAACATTAGTTCCTAGTAAATTCATATGAAATTTTTTTGGAAAAAATTACAACATATGATATGGAACATTAGTTCCTAGTAAATTCATATGAAATTTTTTTGGAAAAATTTCAAGTCCAAAATATAATATGCGAAAACATATGATATGGAGCATTAGTTCCTAGTAAATTCATATGAAATTTTTTTGGAAAAAATTTCAAGTCCAAAATATAATATGCGAAAACATATGATATGGAACATTAGTTCCTAGTAAATTCATATGAAATTTTTTTGGAAAAAATTACAAGTCCAAAAAATACTATGAGAGAACATAACATATGATATGGAAATCATATGAAATTTTTTTTTTTTTTGTAAAGTTTCAAGTCCAAAATATAATATGAGAGAACATATTATATGGAACATTAGTTCCTAGTAAATTCATATGAAATTTTTTTGGAAAAAATTTCAAGTCCAAAATATAATATGCGAAAACATATGATATGGAGCATTAGTTCCTAGTAAATTCATATGAAATTTTTTTGGAAAAAATTTTAAGTCCAAAATATAATATGCGAAAACATATGATATGGAACATTAGTTCCTAGTAAATTCATATGAAATTTTTTGGAAAAAATTACAAGTCCAAAAAATACTATGAGAGAACATAACATATGATATGGAAATCATATGAAATTTTTTTTTTTTTAAGTTTCAAGTCCAAAATATAATATGAGAGAACATATTATATGGAACATTAGTTCCTAGTAAATTCATATGAAATTTTTTTGCAAAAAATTACAAGTCCAAAATATACTATGAGAGAACATAACATATGATATGGAAATCATATGCAATTTTTTTTTGAAAAGTCCAAAATATAATATGCGAAAACATATGATATGGAACATTAGTTCCTAGTAAATTCATATGAAATTTTTTTGGAAAAAATTACAAGTCCAAAAAATACTATGAGAGAACATAACATATGATATGGAAATCATATGAAATTTTTTGTTTTTTAAAGTTTCAAGTCCAAAATATAATATGAGAGAACATATTATATGGAACATTAGTTCCTAGTAAATTCATATGAAATTTTTTTGGAAAAATTTACAACATATGATATGGAACATTAGTTCCTAGTAAATTCATATGAAATTTTTTTGGAAAAAATTTCAAGTCCAAAATATAATATGCGAAAACATATGATATGGAGCATTAGTTCCTAGTAAATTCATATAAATTTTTTTGGAAAAAATTTCAAGTCCAAAATATAATATGCGAAAACATATGATATGGAACATTAGTTCCTAGTAAATTCATATGAAATTTTTTCGGAAAAAATTACAAGTCCAAAAAATACTATGAGAGAACATAACATATGATATGGAAATCATATGAAATTTTTTTTTTTTTAAGTTTCAAGTCCAAAATATAATATGAGAGAACATATTATATGGAACATTAGTTCCTAGTAAATTCATATGAAATTTTTTTGGAAAAATTTACAACATATGATATGGAACATTAGTTCCTAGTAAATTCATATGAAATTTTTTTGGAAAAAATTTCAAGTCCAAAATATAATATGCGAAAACATATGATATGGAGCATTAGTTCCTAGTAAATTCATATGAAATTTTTTTGGAAAAAATTTTAAGTCCAAAATATAATATGCGAAAACATATGATATGGAACATTAGTTCCTAGTAAATTCATATGAAATTTTTTGGAAAAAATTACAAGTCCAAAAAATACTATGAGAGAACATAACATATGATATGGAAATCATATGAAATTTTTTTTTTTTTAAGTTTCAAGTCCAAAATATAATATGAGAGAACATATTATATGGAACATTAGTTCCTAGTAAATTCATATGAAATTTTTTTGGAAAAATTTACAACATATGATATGGAACATTAGTTCCTAGTAAATTCATATGAAATTTTTTTGGAAAAAATTTCAAGTCCAAAATATAATATGCGAAAACATATGATATGGAGCATTAGTTCCTAGTAAATTCATATAAATTTTTTTGGAAAAAATTTCAAGTCCAAAATATAATATGCGAAAACATATGATATGGAACATTAGTTCCTAGTAAATTCATATGAAATTTTTTCGGAAAAAATTACAAGTCCAAAAAATACTATGAGAGAACATAACATATGATATGGAAATCATATGAAATTTTTTTTTTTTTAAAGTTTCAAGTCCAAAATATAATATGAGAGAACATATTATATGGAACATTAGTTCCTAGTAAATTCATATGAAATTTTTTTGGAAAAAATTACAACATATGATATGGAACATTAGTTCCTAGTAAATTCATATGAAATTTTTTTGGAAAAAATTTCAAGTCCAAAATATAATATGCGAAAACATATGATATGGAGCATTAGTTCCTAGTAAATTCATATGAAATTTTTTTGGAAAAAATTTCAAGTCCAAAATATAATATGCGAAAACATATGATATGGAACATTAGTTCCTAGTAAATTCATATGAAATTTTTTTGGAAAAAATTACAAGTCCAAAAAATACTATGAGAGAACATAACATATGATATGGAAATCATATGAAATTTTTTTTTTTTTTGTAAAGTTTCAAGTCCAAAATATAATATGAGAGAACATATTATATGGAACATTAGTTCCTAGTAAATTCATATGAAATTTTTTTGGAAAAAATTTCAAGTCCAAAATATAATATGCGAAAACATATGATATGGAGCATTAGTTCCTAGTAAATTCATATGAAATTTTTTTGGAAAAAATTTTAAGTCCAAATATAATATGCGAAAACATATGATATGGAACATTAGTTCCTAGTAAATTCATATGAAATTTTTTGGAAAAAATTACAAGTCCAAAAAATACTATGAGAGAACATAACATATGATATGGAAATCATATGAAATTTTTTTTTTTTTAAGTTTCAAGTCCAAAATATAATATGAGAGAACATATTATATGGAACATTAGTTCCTAGTAAATTCATATGAAATTTTTTTGCAAAAAATTACAAGTCCAAAATATACTATGAGAGAACATAACATATGATATGGAAATCATATGCAATTTTTTTTTGAAAAGTCCAAAATATAATATGCGAAAACATATGATATGGAACATTAGTTCCTAGTA
This sequence comes from Drosophila borborema, assembly GCA_030914335.1. Taxonomy (NCBI): domain Eukaryota; kingdom Metazoa; phylum Arthropoda; class Insecta; order Diptera; family Drosophilidae; genus Drosophila; species Drosophila borborema. The sequence goes on along the minus strand of JAUESP010000283.1, from coordinate 11,873 downwards.
AATTCATATGAAATTTTTTTGGAAAAAATTACAAGTCCAAAAAATACTATGAGAGAACATAACATATGATATGGAAATCATATGAAATTTTTTGTTTTTTAAAGTTTCAAGTCCAAAATATAATATGAGAGAACATATTATATGGAACATTAGTTCCTAGTAAATTCATATGAAATTTTTTTGGAAAAATTTACAACATATGATATGGAACATTAGTTCCTAGTAAATTCATATGAAATTTTTTTGGAAAAAATTTCAAGTCCAAAATATAATATGCGAAAACATATGATATGGAGCATTAGTTCCTAGTAAATTCATATAAATTTTTTTGGAAAAAATTTCAAGTCCAAAATATAATATGCGAAAACATATGATATGGAACATTAGTTCCTAGTAAATTCATATGAAATTTTTTCGGAAAAAATTACAAGTCCAAAAAATACTATGAGAGAACATAACATATGATATGGAAATCATATGAAATTTTTTTTTTTTTAAGTTTCAAGTCCAAAATATAATATGAGAGAACATATTATATGGAACATTAGTTCCTAGTAAATTCATATGAAATTTTTTTGGAAAAATTTACAACATATGATATGGAACATTAGTTCCTAGTAAATTCATATGAAATTTTTTTGGAAAAAATTTCAAGTCCAAAATATAATATGCGAAAACATATGATATGGAGCATTAGTTCCTAGTAAATTCATATGAAATTTTTTTGGAAAAAATTTTAAGTCCAAAATATAATATGCGAAAACATATGATATGGAACATTAGTTCCTAGTAAATTCATATGAAATTTTTTGGAAAAAATTACAAGTCCAAAAAATACTATGAGAGAACATAACATATGATATGGAAATCATATGAAATTTTTTTTTTTTTAAGTTTCAAGTCCAAAATATAATATGAGAGAACATATTATATGGAACATTAGTTCCTAGTAAATTCATATGAAATTTTTTTGGAAAAATTTACAACATATGATATGGAACATTAGTTCCTAGTAAATTCATATGAAATTTTTTTGGAAAAAATTTCAAGTCCAAAATATAATATGCGAAAACATATGATATGGAGCATTAGTTCCTAGTAAATTCATATAAATTTTTTTGGAAAAAATTTCAAGTCCAAAATATAATATGCGAAAACATATGATATGGAACATTAGTTCCTAGTAAATTCATATGAAATTTTTTCGGAAAAAATTACAAGTCCAAAAAATACTATGAGAGAACATAACATATGATATGGAAATCATATGAAATTTTTTTTTTTTTTAAAGTTTCAAGTCCAAAATATAATATGAGAGAACATATTATATGGAACATTAGTTCCTAGTAAATTCATATGAAATTTTTTTGGAAAAATTTACAACATATGATATGGAACATTAGTTCCTAGTAAATTCATTCAAGTCCAAAATATAATATGCGAAAACATATGATATGGAACATTAGTTCCTAGTAAATTCATATGAAATTTTTTTGGAAAAAATTACAAGTCCAAAAAATACTATGAGAGAACATAACATATGATATGGAAATCATATGAAATTTTTTTTTTTTTGTAAAGTTTCAAGTCCAAAATATAATATGAGAGAACATATTATATGGAACATTAGTTCCTAGTAAATTCATATGAAATTTTTTTGGAAAAAATTTCAAGTCCAAAATATGATATGCGAAAACATATGATATGGAACATTAGTTCCTAGTAAATTCATATGAAATTTTTTTGCAAAAAATTACAAGTCCAAAAAATACTATGAGAGAACATAACATATGATATGGAAATCAAATGAAATTTTTTTTTTTTTTAAGTTTCAAGTCCAAAATATAATATGAGAGAACATATTATATGGAACATTAGTTCCTAGTAAATTCATATGAAATTTTTTTGGAAAAATTTACAACATATGATATGGAACATTAGTTCCTAGTAAATTCATATGAAATTTTTTTGGAAAAAATTTCAAGTCCAAAATATAATATGCGAAAACATATGATATGGAACATTAGTTCCTAGTAAATTCATATGAAATTTTTTGGAAAAAATTACAAGTCCAAAAAATACTATGAGAGAACATAACATATGATATGGAAATCATATGAAATTTTTTTTTTTTTTAAAGTTTCAAGTCCAAAATATAATATGAGAGAACATATTATATGGAACATTAGTTCCTAGTAAATTCATATGAAATTTTTTTGGAAAAATTTACAACATATGATATGGAACATTAGTTCCTAGTAAATTCATATGAAATTTTTTTGGAAAAAATTTCAAGTCCAAAATATAATATGCGAAAACATATGATATGGAGCATTAGTTCCTAGTAAATTCATATGAAATTTTTTTTGGAAAAAATTTCAAGTCCAAAATATAATATGCGAAAACATATGATATGGAACATTAGTTCCTAGTAAATTCATATGAAATTTTTTTGGAAAAAATTACAAGTCCAAAATATACTATGAGAGAACATAACATATGATATGGAAATCATATGAAATTTTTTTTTTTGAAAAGTTTCAAGTCCAAAATATAATATGAGAGAACATATTATATGGAACATTAGTTCCTAGTAAATTCATATGAAATTTTTTTGGAAAAAATTACAACATATGATATGGAGCATTAGTTCCTAGTAAATTCATATGAAATTTTTTTGGAAAAAATTTCAAGTCCAAAATATAATATGCGAAAACATATGATATGGAACATTAGTTCCTAGTAAATTCATATGAAATTTTTTTGGAAAAAATTACAAGTCCAAAAAATACTATGAGAGAACATAACATATGATATGGAAATCATATGAAATTTTTTGTTTTTTAAAGTTTCAAGTCCAAAATATAATATGAGAGAACATATTATATGGAACATTAGTTCCTAGTAAATTCATATGAAATTTTTTTGGAAAAATTTACAACATATGATATGGAACATTAGTTCCTAGTAAATTCATATGAAATTTTTTTGGAAAAAATTTCAAGTCCAAAATATAATATGCGAAAACATATGATATGGAGCATTAGTTCCTAGTAAATTCATATAAATTTTTTTGGAAAAAATTTCAAGTCCAAAATATAATATGCGAAAACATATGATATGGAACATTAGTTCCTAGTAAATTCATATGAAATTTTTTCGGAAAAAATTACAAGTCCAAAAAATACTATGAGATAACATAACATATGATATGGAAATCATATGAAATTTTTTTTTTTTAAAGTTTCAAGTCCAAAATATAATATGAGAGAACATATTATATGGAACATTAGTTCCTAGTAAATTCATATGAAATTTTTTTGGAAAAATTTACAACATATGATATGGAACATTAGTTCCTAGTAAATTCATATGAAATTTTTTTGGAAAAAATTTCAAGTCCAAAATATAATATGCGAAAACATATGATATGGAGCATTAGTTCCTAGTAAATTCATATGAAATTTTTTTGGAAAAAATTTCAAGTCCAAAATATAATATGCGAAAACATATGATATGGAACATTAGTTCCTAGTAAATTCATATGAAATTTTTTGGAAAAAATTACAAGTCCAAAAAATACTATGAGAGAACATAACATATGATATGGAAATCAAATGAAATTTTTTTTTTTTTTTAAGTTTCAAGTCCAAAATATAATATGAGAGAACATATTATATGGAACATTAGTTCCTAGTAAATTCATATGAAATTTTTTTGGAAAAATTTACAACATATGATATGGAACATTAGTTCCTAGTAAATTCATATGAAATTTTTTTGGAAAAAATTTCAAGTCCAAAATATAATATGCGAAAACATATGATATGGAGCATTAGTTCCTAGTAAATTCATATGAAATTTTTTTGGAAAAAATTTCAAGTCCAAAATATAATATGCGAAAACATATGATATGGAACATTAGTTCCTAGTAAATTCATATGAAATTTTTTTGGAAAAAATTTCAAGTCCAAAATATAATATGCGAAAACATATGATATGGAGCATTAGTTCCTAGTAAATTCATATGAAATTTTTTTGGAAAAAATTTCAAGTCCAAAATATAATATGCGAAAACATATGATATGGAACATTAGTTCCTAGTAAATTCATATGAAATTTTTTTGGAAAAAATTACAAGTCCAAAATATACTATGAGAGAACATAACATATGATATGGAAATCATATGAAATTTTTTTTTTTGAAAAGTTTCAAGTCCAAAATATAATATGAGAGAACATATTATATGGAACATTAGTTCCTAGTAAATTCATATGAAATTTTTTTGGAAAAAATTACAACATATGATATGGAACATTAGTTCCTAGTAAATTCATATGAAATTTTTTTGGAAAAAATTTCAAGTCCAAAATATAATATGCGAAAACATATGATATGGAGCATTAGTTCCTAGTAAATTCATATGAAATTTTTTTGGAAAAAATTTCAAGTCCAAAATATAATATGCGAAAACATATGATATGGAACATTAGTTCCTAGTAAATTCATATGAAATTTTTTTGGAAAAAATTACAAGTCCAAAAAATACTATGAGAGAACATAACATATGATATGGAAATCATATGAAATTATTTTTTTTTTGTAAAGTTTCAAGTCCAAAATATAATATGAGAGAACATATTATATGGAACATTTATATATATAATTGGCAATAACACCCCTATCGGAGCACAGCCTGATGCACAATTTGCCTCCACGCTTCTCTGTCCTGTGCGCAACTTCTCCAGTTGGTAACACCATTCAGGATTGCCTCCATCTGGTCCTTCCAACGGGTTCGAGGTCTACCCCTTCTTCGTTCTCCTCTAACTACCGCATCAAAAACCGAACGAGCTGGAGTGTTTTCCTCCATACGAGCAATGTGACCCAACCAACGAAGACGCTGAATGTCAATTCGCTTGCCAATGTCAACATCGCCGTATAGCTCGTACAGCTCGTCGTTCCACCTGATACGATAGGTTTCGCCAACGCAAATTGGTCCAAAGATCTTGCGAAGAATCTTTCTCTCAAAGACACCAAGTGCAGCTGCATCTGACTGCGTCACGGTCCAGGCTTCCGCTCCATAAAGCAGCACTGGAATGATGAGTGTCTTGTAAAGGGTTACCTTTGTCTTTCGAGAGAGGGCTCTACTGTTCATTTGCCTACTGAGCCCAAAGTAACATTTGTTGGCAAGTGTAATTCTCCGCTTGATCTCCAGGCTGACATCATTTTTGTTGGTCACTGCAGTTCCCAAATAGACAAAGTCCTTGACAGACTCAAAGTTATAGTCTCCAGCAGTAAGGTAAGAGTCAAGACGCCGCGACTCTCTAGTACTGCACACCATAAACTTTGTTTTGCCCATGTTTACTGCAAGACCAACTTTAGCTGATTCCCTTTCGATAGCTCCAAAAGCCGCAGTTACATCACGCTTGGTACGACCAATGATATCAATATCATCAGCGTAACCAAGGAGCTGGACACTTTTGTATCCCAGTATTGTGCCCATCCGATGCACTCCAGCTTTCCTTATTATACTCTCCATAAGTAAATTGAAGAGCACACAAGACAGCGAGTCGCCTTGTCTGAGACCCCGCTTGGTATTGAAGGTTTCGGATTGGTCATTTCCTACCTTGACAGAGCTGATGGTGTTGCTCAATGTCATGCTACAAAGCCGTATTAGCTTTGCAGGAATACCAAGCTCAGACATGGTAGCGTACAGGCAGTCTCGCCGTGGGCTATCAAAAGCAGCTTTAAAATCGACGAACAGGTGGTATGTGTCGAATTGGTTCTCGTGTGTTTTCTCCAGGATTTGGCGCAATGTGAAGATCTGGTCAACTGTAGACTTGCCAGGACGGAAACCGCATTGATAAGGACCTATCAATGCTTCAGCATATGGTTTCAGTCTCTCACACATTACGCTCGTGAGAACCTTGTATGCGACGGGAAGAAGGCTGATGCCACGGTAGTTGGTGCGTTGTGTTGCATCACCCTTCTTCAGGATTGGGCAGATCATACTGAGGTTCCAATCATCGGGCATGCTTTCCGTTAGCCATACGCTGCTGATAAGTTGGTGCATGCACCCTACCAGCTCATCGCCTCCAGCCTTAAACAATTCAGCCGGTAAGCCATCTGCTCCCGCGGCTTTATTGTTTTTGAGACGCTGTATAGCTGTCTCGACTTCCGTATGGCTAGGGATGGGAACTTCAACACCATCATCTCTGATTGGGGTTAGTGGACCAACTTCGTCAAGCTCATTCTCACTGTTTCCAGCCAAAAGACTCTCAAAGTGATCCCGCCATAACCTCAGTACAATCTCCGCATCAGTAACCAGGTTTCCATCGTCACTCCTGCAGGCAAGCGATCCAGACTTATACCCTTGGGTCATGCGCTTGACCCTCCGGTAAAAGTCACGGGCATCGTTCTTGCTTCTGCTACTCTCCATCTTCTCACACTCAAGCCTTTCCATCTCCCGCTTCTTCCTCCTGAAAAGGCGCTTCTCGTCTCGTCTCCGCGACCTATAAATATCCACCACCGCTCGAGTAGCTCCTGCTTGCAGCGTTCTTCTGTAGGCGGCGTCTTTTGCTGCAGTCGCTTCCCGACACTCCTGGTCGTACCATGGATTCCGGTTGGGAGGGCGTTGGAACCCAAGTACTTCCACAGCAGAGGCGTTTATGGCATTGGACATGTACGCCCACATATCCGTTGTATTTATAGGCATTGGAGGGAGTTGGCCGAGTCGGCCCGAGAGTCGAGTGGAGAAGGCATCCTTATGTCGTTGTGATTGCAGCTTTTCGATGTCCAGCTTTCTTGGCATACCTTGACGTGAGACTTTCGCGACACACAGCCGTGCGCGTACCTTGGCTGCAACAAGGTAATGGTCAGAGTCGATGTTAGGACCCCGACAAGATCTCACATCAAGTATGCTAGATGCATGCCTTGCATCGATCACAACATGATCAATCTGATTTCGCGTCAGACGATCAGGCGACAGCCAGGATGCCTTGTGGATGTTGGGGTGACGAAAACCTGTACTACGTACAATCATATTGTGTGCGGCCGCAAATCCTATTAGTCTAAGTCCATTGCTCGATGTGGACTCGTGCAGACTAAACGGGCCAACGGTTGCTCCAAAGATGCCCTCCCGCCCTATTTTGGCGTTAAAATCTCCTAGAAGGATTTTAACGTCATGTGACGGGCAACGGCCATATGCTCGGTCGAGCTCTGCATAGAAAGCATCCTTGGTAGCATCGTCTTTCTCTTCCGTCGGGGCATGCGCACAGATTAGGCTGATGTTGAAGAATTTGGCAGTTATTCGGATCGTCGCAATCCTCTCGCTAACTGGTGTGAAGTGCGAGGCTCGGTGCCGCAACTTGGGCCCTACGACGAAACCACAACCAAATTCACGCCTATCATTAAGACAACTGTAATAGATGTCACAGCTGCTTTTTCTTATGCGCCCCTGCCCTTTCCATCGCATTTCCTGGATGGCTGTGATGTCAGCCTTCAACTCATTGAGGGTATCCGCTAGTTGTTGAGCAGCACCGGGTCTGTACAATGTCCGTACGTTCCAGGTGCATACTCTCAAATCATTTTCCTTTTTCCGTTTGCCGTGGTCGTCAACGTTTTCCGGGTTCCTTTCCGAGGCTCCTCTTGCTTCATTCACTGATGAGTCATTTTTCTATGGGTGGATATCAAGTCCTACGCCAAAACCTAATTTAAGGATTAGGATCCCGCCGCGCACTTTGGTTTATAACTCAACGGGGGCTGAGTCATAATCCAGGAGGAACCACGTGGAGGTAGTGTGTCGACTTGAGAAGAGCAAGAACAAGGATCGCACTGGCACTCACCAAGTTGAGCACAATCAGAAACTTTGCCTTGCCTGCTCTCCCCCATCCCCCCATATGGAACATTAGTTCCTAGTAAATTCATATGAAATTTTTTTGGAAAAAATTTCAAGTCCAAAATATAATATGCGAAAACATATGATATGGAGCATTAGTTCCTAGTAAATTCATATGAAATTTTTTTGGAAAAAATTTTAAGTCCAAAATATAATATGCGAAAACATATGATATGGAACATTAGTTCCTAGTAAATTCATATGAAATTTTTTGGAAAAAATTACAAGTCCAAAAAATACTATGAGAGAACATAACATATGATATGGAAATCATATGAAATTTTTTTTTTTTTAAGTTTCAAGTCCAAAATATAATATGAGAGAACATATTATATGGAACATTAGTTCCTAGTAAATTCATATGAAATTTTTTTGCAAAAAATTACAAGTCCAAAATATACTATGAGAGAACATAACATATGATATGGAAATCATATGCAATTTTTTTTTGAAAAGTCCAAAATATAATATGCGAAAACATATGATATGGAACATTAGTTCCTAGTAAATTCATATGAAATTTTTTTGGAAAAAATTACAAGTCCAAAAAATACTATGAGAGAACATAACATATGATATGGAAATCATATGAAATTTTTTGTTTTTTAAAGTTTCAAGTCCAAAATATAATATGAGAGAACATATTATATGGAACATTAGTTCCTAGTAAATTCATATGAAATTTTTTTGGAAAAATTTACAACATATGATATGGAACATTAGTTCCTAGTAAATTCATATGAAATTTTTTTGGAAAAAATTTCAAGTCCAAAATATAATATGCGAAAACATATGATATGGAGCATTAGTTCCTAGTAAATTCATATAAATTTTTTTGGAAAAAATTTCAAGTCCAAAATATAATATGCGAAAACATATGATATGGAACATTAGTTCCTAGTAAATTCATATGAAATTTTTTCGGAAAAAATTACAAGTCCAAAAAATACTATGAGAGAACGTAACATATGATATGGAAATCATATGAAATTTTTTTTTTTTTTAAGTTTCAAGTCCAAAATATAATATGAGAGAACATATTATATGGAACATTAGTTCCTAGTAAATTCATATGAAATTTTTTGGAAAAATTTACAACATATGATATGGAACATTAGTTCCTAGTAAATTCATATGAAATTTTTTTGGAAAAAATTTCAAGTCCAAAATATAATATGCGAAAACATATGATATGGAGCATTAGTTCCTAGTAAATTCATATGAAATTTTTTTGGAAAAAATTTTAAGTCCAAAATATAATATGCGAAAACATATGATATGGAACATTAGTTCCTAGTAAATTCATATGAAATTTTTTGGAAAAAATTACAAGTCCAAAAATACTATGAGAGAACATAACATATGATATGGAAATCATATGAAATTTTTTTTTTTTTAAGTTTCAAGTCCAAAATATAATATGAGAGAACATATTATATGGAACATTAGTTCCTAGTAAATTCATATGAAATTTTTTTGGAAAAATTTACAACATATGATATGGAACATTAGTTCCTAGTAAATTCATATGAAATTTTTTTGGAAAAAATTTCAAGTCCAAAATATAATATGCGAAAACATATGATATGGAGCATTAGTTCCTAGTAAATTCATATAAATTTTTTTGGAAAAAATTTCAAGTCCAAAATATAATATGCGAAAACATATGATATGGAACATTAGTTCCTAGTAAATTCATATGAAATTTTTTCGGAAAAAATTACAAGTCCAAAAAATACTATGAGAGAACATAACATATGATATGGAAATCATATGAAATTTTTTTTTTTTTAAAGTTTCAAGTCCAAAATATAATATGAGAGAACATATTATATGGAACATTAGTTCCTAGTAAATTCATATGAAATTTTTTTGGAAAAATTTACAACATATGATATGGAACATTAGTTCCTAGTAAATTCATTCAAGTCCAAAATATAATATGCGAAAACATATGATATGGAGCATTAGTTCCTAGTAAATTCATATGAAATTTTTTTGGAAAAAATTTCAAGTCCAAAATATGATATGCGAAAACATATGATATGGAACATTAGTTCCTAGTAAATTCATATGAAATTTTTTTGCAAAAAATTACAAGTCCAAAAAATACTATGAGAGAACATAACATATGATATGGAAATCAAATGAAATTTTTTTTTTTTTTAAGTTTCAAGTCCAAAATATAATATGAGAGAACATATTATATGGAACATTAGTTCCTAGTAAATTCATATGAAATTTTTTTGGAAAAATTTACAACATATGATATGGAACATTAGTTCCTAGTAAATTCATATGAAATTTTTTTGGAAAAAATTTCAAGTCCAAAATATAATATGCGAAAACATATGATATGGAGCATTAGTTCCTAGTAAATTCATATGAAATTTTTTTGGAAAAAATTTCAAGTCCAAAATATAATATGCGAAAACATATGATATGGAACATTAGTTCCTAGTAAATTCATATGAAATTACTAGGAAAAAATTACAAGTCCAAAAATACTATGAGAGAACATAACATATGATATGGAAATCATATGAAATTTTTTTTTTTTTAAGTTTCAAGTCCAAAATATAATATGAGAGAACATATTATATGGAACATTAGTTCCTAGTAAATTCATATGAAATTTTTTGGAAAAAATTACAAGTCCAAATATACTATGAGAGAACATAACATATGATATGGAAATTCATATGAAATTTTTTTTGAAAAAAGTCCAAAATATAATATGCGAAAACATATGATATGGAACATTAGTTCCTAGTAAATTCATATGAAATTTTTTGGAAAAAATTACAAGTCCAAAAAATACTATGAGAGAACATAACATATGATATGGAAATCATATGAAATTTTTTTTTTTTTAAAGTTTCAAGTCCAAAATATAATATGAGAGAACATATTATATGGAACATTAGTTCCTAGTAAATTCATATGAAATTTTTTTGGAAAAATTTACAACATATGATATGGAACATTAGTTCCTAGTAAATTCATATGAAATTTTTTTGGAAAAAATTTCAAGTCCAAAATATAATATGCGAAAACATATGATATGGAGCATTAGTTCCTAGTAAATTCATAGGAAATTTTTTGGAAAAATTTTAAGTCCAAAATATAATATGCGAAAACATATGATATGGAACATTAGTTCCTAGTAAATTCATATGAAATTTTTGGAAAAATTACAAGTCCAAAAAATACTATGAGAGAACATAACATATGATATGGAAATCATATGAAATTTTTTTTTTTTTTAAGTTTCAAGTCCAAAATATAATATGAGAGAACATATTATATGGAACATTAGTTCCTAGTAAATTCATATGAAATTTTTTTGCAAAAAATTACAAGTCCAAAATATACTATGAGAGAGAACATAACATATGATATGGAAATCATATGCAATTTTTTTTTGAAAAGTCCAAATATAATATGCGAAAACATATGATATGGAACATTAGTTCCTAGTAAATTCATATGAATTTTTTTGGAAAAAATTACAAGTCCAAAAATACTATGAGAGAACATAACATATGATATGGAAATCATATGAAATTTTTTTTTTTTTTAAAGTTTCAAGTCCAAAATATAATATGAGAGAACATATTATATGGAACATTAGTTCCTAGTAAATTCATATGAAATTTTTTTGGAAAAATTACAACATATGATATGGAACATTAGTTCCTAGTAAATTCATATGAAATTTTTTTGGAAAAATTTCAGTCCAAATATAATATGCGAAAACATATGATATGGAGCATTAGTTTTCCTAGTAAATTCATATGAAATTTTTTTTGGAAAAAATTTCAAGTCCAAAATATATATGCGAAAACACTATGATATGGAACATTAGTTCCTAGTAAATCATATGAATTTTTTTGGCAAAAAATTACAAGTCCAAAAATATACTATGAGAGAACATAACATATGATATGGAAATCATATGAAATTTTGTTTTTT
>JAUESP010000281.1:0-101730 GCA_030914335.1 Drosophila borborema | reverse complement strand
ATACAAGCATACATACATATTTAATTACAAACGACAAAATTTTCCATGGGAAACGTGTGAACGGGAAAATCCAGAAAGGTATAGAAACCAAAACAAATACATATACATATACGAACAGTGCTGCCATTTTGGCAATTTAGTGGATAGATCTGGCCACTTTTAAGAAAATTTGCAACTTTTATTTTGTAAATGCTATTAGCCACAAATATAGAAATTTTAAATTATTTTTTTTTAGCAATTTCAGCAACTTAATTATAAAACTAGCAATTCTTATATTATTCTTCAGTGTTTTTGCATATTGTATGCCTCTTTTACGATTAAGATATCGGAGCTTGTATTTAACCCAGTTGCTCGATTATATGAACTAGTTTATGGGGTTTGATAACTCTTTAAATGTGATTGGTGAACAAGAACAAGATGCCGAAAGTTTATAAGCAAAGTTTAAGTGATGCCTGACTGCAAGATGACGAGATCAAGCAATGGATTTGTAAGGATTGCTCTAATCAAACACGAGCTTATTGTGCGTATTGCAAATCAACTATTAACGCTAAGCTTTTTGACATGCGCCACCACGGTGCGGACTAGTTATGGACTAGAACGACATGAAAAATTTTGCCATAACTATGATCCCCCATATAAGTACTTGATTCAAATTACTAGTAGTGAGAAGTACGCTACTGAATGTGAAGCTGGGGAGCTTGAAAATATTTTAAGTATTACTTAGTTATTATTTAGTTTCACTTTTTAGTTTTTTAGTTTCAATTTTTAATAAGTTGTTTCTAATTTTTATTTGTTTTTCGTTTGAAAATACATATGTATATATGTTAAATATAAAAATTTTAATGGTTTAGGAATTTTTTTGGCAATTTTCACAACATTCTTAGCTATTTTTAGCCACTTTTTTTCCAAATCTAGCAATTTTTACTTAGGAGATTCTGGCAGCACTGCTGTATACGAATAACAACGACAACAACTAGTGAGTGAAAGGGAGAGAGAAAGAGAGAGGGATAGAGAATGAGTGAGACTGAGACAGGGAACGTGAAAAAATGTCAAATGCAACAATAAACATGCATACATACACGCATACAAATATACATATACATATATGTACATACAAAAACACATACACACACACACGTATATATATATATATATACATATATATGTACATATACATATATATACATAGAAACTGAATAACATATATGAAACTGAAAATTAATTATTTAATTAAATTAACCGAAAATCTGTTTATATGTATATATATACATATATATACTCCATATGTATATATATACATATAAACAGATTTTCGGATAAATATAAATATATATATATATAAATATACATATATATATATATATATATATATATATATATATTTTCATTTTTCAGTTTCGGTTTCGGTTCAAACTCGATTTCTGTTTTTTCCACTGTTGCTGTCGAAAGATAAGGTTAAAAGGGGAGCGACTGCATCGACTATATATTAACATAATCAATGGAGTATTGAATGCGCTCTAGTATGCGTTCGTGATTGTTTGTGTGTGAGTGTGTGCATCAGAAGGCCGGAACGTCGACTATCTTTCACAAAAAGCAGGGGCAACAATAAAATGGGTATAGTTGATTCTTGAATGCACTTACCAAACATTTCCAATCAGCAGCCGAAGCAATACTTGGGCAATTGTGTGACCCCCCGTCGATGAGAGCGGTTCCGTTCCGTTTCTCTAAGCAGCATTTAGGCCTTCGCACGCACAGACACTCATGATAATGATATTTGAGTAAAATTTGTAAAGATTGCACCAAGTGAAGCGACAAATTGAACGAAGCGAGCACTCTGGTTGCCTGACTTGGTGCACGTGAAGCGTTTTTCAAATATTTGTGTATCTATGGCTCTAAAGTATAACGCAACAGGAGTTCGTTCTGTGCATATCAATTGCTGTGCAAAGGAAACGATTAGCATTAAACATTTAAAGACGCCTTCTCATAAAAAAAAAAAAAAAAAAAAAAAAAAAAAAAATCAAGTAAGAAGGCTCTAGTCCAGACGGCTCGACTACGAGATACGCTGAACCCAGCAAAAGAATTGATAATCTTCTTCTTTACGCACTTATGAGCGCGCGCTCTGCTAACTGCGCAGTTGCTGCCGTGGCTCGGGGGTGGGTTGGGCTGAACTTTGGACGCTTATAGCTTCACTTCTAGATGGACGATCCTTATGAAATTTTCAGAGTAGATTAAGTAGATCTAAATGTATCTGTGTGCCAAGTTTCTAGTATTTGAAATGCTTTTTTTTTCAAATTGGTGGCGAAGGGGTCTTGGCATCCAGAATCTAACAAGTAAGAACGTTGCAGTTAGGCGAAACTAACTGCGAAATACTCTGTTCCAATAGGTGCATTTTATTTATTTAATAAACATTTAATTAACGAAATATTTCGGCAATTAGAAAACGTACATGGCAAGCAACAAACGTTTTCCTACACATACATACAGACTTACACATGTACACACTATGCGAGTATACACACAATTTTCTATGTATGCATACAAAAGTTTGGATGCCAGAATATTCTAAGAATTGTGATTGAATTGGGAATTTTTCGATGGTTTCTTTAGTTTTGCCAGAGACGCTCTAGCAATGCCTTATTTGGTTTTAGTTAACAAATCTCATATCAGGGCAGTGGCGTTGGTGGTAAGCGCTAGGCAAGCTATACTTAAGACTTTTTTTTTCAAAAATTATTTTTTTTTTTTTTATTTTTTTATATTTGTATATTTATTATAAAATGCTTGCTACCATTTGATAATAATTTATAAACATACGCATATGAATTTAGCAAATTTAAGCAAAAACTAAAACAACTTTTCCGATTTGCCACACTGCTTGGCAAGCAGTTTTTCTATTCATGCATATACATATGTATGTATGTATGTCCACAGATGTCTTATTTGTGTATACACTAGTGATGTAAATTTGAATGAAAACATCGATGTCGATGTCCATCTATGTGTTCAAAATCAAACATCGATGTTGGGTTGAAACAGCGGATTGAAAATTCGATGCATCGATGTATGGCCGATGTTTTAAAACATTTGCGTTTGACAATAAAACGAATATTTTATGTTTTTTAAACTGCAAAATTTTGTTTGCAATTTTTTATAAATTGGGTTAGGTACTTATCATACCTTCCCAAACACATAAAGGGTCGCTTTCGAATGCGGTTAACTGCATTTGAAGATAAGCAGTTATATCTAAATCCATGTCCACATTCGGATTATGACGTTGAGCAAGCTCATAATGGTGGTCCCAAAAAGATATGGAGCTCACGGTAGTCTGTGGTATGACTTCATTCATAAGGATTTAAGAAGGATCACTAAAATTTTAAAGTTTGCTGTTCACTGATCACAAAATGGCAATGTTATGTTATTATGAAATTAAACCATTGATGTTTTGCAAAACATCGATGCATCGCTCAACATCGGTATCCGCGAAAACATCGGAAAAATCAGTAAAAACAAACATATATGCATGAATTATGCAGTTGGCCACAACAAACTTCTTTGCCGATTTGCCACGGCCCCAGTGGGCGTAGATGCATAATTTTTTGCCAGTTCTTAGAAAGGGCCGAGGCTAACATGCCTGCAAAATTTGGTTGCTTACATTCCAAAAATGCAAGAATTAGAGGGTATTTTTCGATATGACACGCCCCCAAAGAGGCTGAAAAATTATTTTTGGGTCATCGATAGAGGAGGTCATTAGTAACTGAACCATCCATTTCAAGCTTCTAGCTCTAAAACTGTAGGAGATATAAACTTTTGCGGTTTGCCACGCCCCCTGTGGGCGTAGATATATCTACCATAGATTATTGATCTTGGGTTGTCACCCCGAGTATACATTCCAAATTGCAACTCTCTAGCTCATCATCAAGTATGGCAACTTAACTATGGGCGGAAGAGTTTTCCGATTTGCTACGCCCCTAGTGGGCGGATTGGGAAAATTGTTACACTTTATAATTCTGGACCATATATGAGTATATGTTTAAAATTTCAAGTCTCTAGCTCTAATAGCGCCGAAAAATATTGCGTTCATACGGACAGACGGACGGACAGCAAGCCAGACATTGCACAAATCCAATATACTCTTTTTCCCTTTTTAAGGGAACAGAGTATAAAAATTACAAAATCTACGTATCCATAATATCTATCTTAATATATATAAAACGGTGTAGAAGTTATGCCCAAGAAACCTAAAAAATGTAAATGAATTTTCTACTTTTTATCGATAATTTGGAAATGGGATGGATTATCGAAAAAAAAAAAAAAAAAAAAAAAAACAAAATAAGCTCGTACTGCGTAACTAACATACGAGTATTTCAGCTCTCTGGCTTTTGTAGTTTCCGAAATCTCGATGTTCATACGGACGGACGGACAGACGGAGAAGGCTCAATCAACGTATTTTTTGTGCAGATCAAGAATATATATACTTTGTGGGGTCTGCGACGTCTCCTTGTGCCTGTTACATACATTTTCACAAAACCATTATACCATGAATTCCCATTTTCAATGGGTTCAGGGTATATAAAATAGAGAAATAACCAAAAACCGAAATATCCAAAAGTCAGGCATTGTATTCTTATCTGCTGGCACATAAAGTGCCAAAAATTATGGCAAGAGAAAATGGGAACCGCCGATGCGTCGCGACGCCGGCAGAGGCCCTACTGTGCGACGCGACGTCTACAGCGCTGTCAGCGTCAATGTCAGTGTGCGTGACGAGATGAGGAAGAGGAGACCAGGAGAAGCACAGAGAGCTGGGAAGTGAAGAGTACACAGGGTCTACGGTTCCTGCATACGAGCACTACCGCAATATAATTGTCTACATCAGCGGATGAGGCACTTAAAATGTTGCACCATCAGAGATGCTCGTTGCATCATCAGACGTGCTGAGGCTACAGGTAGCCTCGATGTGCTTTACGTGTCCCGAACTCGCCATGCTGCTCCTTCGGAACCATTTGCATTTATTATTATTGTCTTCATTTAGTATAATTTCACATTTTAATTTACAAAATTGCATTTGCAAATCCAACTCAAGTGCCAACTGCTTCATTCTATAAGTATGCTGCAAAATAAACTATTTAGCAGCTCGAAAGTATGCTACACATTGAAAAATAAAAATGGTGATCTCTAAAGAATGCTGAACTTTTAATAGTTGGCTGCTTGCTGTTTCACGCAATCGTCTAAAACTAGTACTTAAAAAAGTTTTTAAAATCTCTACATAAAGTTTCCAATATTTTTAAGGCGGTGGCTATAGAGCTCATATTCATTAAGCCGATTTAATTCACACTGATAACTAAAAGATCAGCAAAAGTGAAATAAATATTAAAATTCACTTTAAGAAAGTTGGCAGCCTTGGCAACTCTAATCAGCTGTTGTAATACAAAACACTTTACTTCAATTAAAATTCTTGTTTATTCCATTCTGTGCGGTCCAAAGCAGTGTCATGTGTATGCTCTTGTCCAACACAGTTAACAAACTTGAGGAATTTCATGGAATTCAAGCAGCATGCAGAGCTGACGCGTGCCGACCTCTTGGAGCAACTCAGAAAGGTATTCGAATTGCGCACTCGCTATTGTTATCATAAAATTTTTGTTTTTGATTTTTCTGTTGCAGCGCGAATTGTACGTGCCGAATGCCGAGTGCTTGGCAATGGAGCAGTTGCTGCATATGTACAACTCTTTCATCATACCGCGCCCGCGTCGGGAGCGACGTGAACGACGGCGCACGCCAACTGAGGCGCTGCCAAATCGCCCCAATCAAAGCGTGCCTGTGGAATTTTTTAAGCGTCCCTGCGAACTGGTAACAGAATCTCCATGGTATCTGTTGAACAGCCCACGAAAGCGCATCAAAATAGAGCTACATCAGTAATTTCTTCTCTCTCTCTCTCTCTCTCTCTCTCTTATGCTGATAAATAACCATTAAGTGATACATCTTGGTGCAAAAGCCAGGAAACAAAAGTTGTGCCTTAGAGCTGTAGATATGAAGTTTATTGACTTTCCAGCTACAGGCCTGTTTAGGATCATCAAATATATAAATATACATATGTCATTTTAACTTAGCTAAAAGATATTATTGATGATTAGATTTTACCAAAGACCCTCAAGTACTCAATACAAGTAAAAAAATTTGTTAATTTCATTCCTTTTCAAGGTAATTTATTGTATTCTTATTTCAAAAATATAATCAAAAGATTCTTTAGTCCCCAAATATGTATGTATAGCTTAAAATGACCGAGAAAATGGGTTTTGAGAGTGAGGGAGTGGTGCTATTTACCCATAGCAGCTGTACAAATGCATGTATGTATGTATGTACATATGTATTCGCATAAAGTAAACTGCATTCACAGTAGTTGTTTTTGCCAGTCGAGTTGCAGCATAGAGTTCGTGACGCCAAAACGAAACAGTTGGCATGACGCGCACACACGGCTTTGAGCGAGACGGAGAGCCGCTGTCGCATGCAAATACATATGTACATATGTATTTATGTATGCTCTTATCTTTTATAAATATATGTATGCATGAATATATGAAATTTGGTTTTCGGCAGGAAAAGATTTTCTTTTTGAGTTATACACTTGGCTGATTAAATATATATACCTTATAGAAAGACAAATTTTTACCCTAACATTTATTTCAAGGTTGAGTTAACTTAAAGTATAAAATATAAATGCAATTTTTTTCTACGAAGGGATCAATTTTTACGACTATTGGGAAAAATTGTATCAGACCAGAGATTCTACACTTAAATAAATAATTTTATTTATAAACTACTGCGTCTTAAGTAATTATGTCTGCATTGAGGACTTGTGCGAAGGGTGCTTCTTACAAAACACTAAATTTACGTAGGACCAAACAAATATATACATTCCGTTTACGAGCTATAGCAATAATTAAAAGGGCCTTAAAGTTAAACTATCTTTTGGCATTGATTAGACAAAAAAAAAAAAAATATATATATATATATATATATATATATATATATATATATATGTATATATCTTGTAAACTATTGAGCCTTATCTTATGATGTCTGTCTATTATTTATTCCTAGTCCATAAATTCATCATCGTCGTCGTCGTCATCATCATCATGGTTGCGGGCATTCACATTGTTGTTGCCTAGCTGCCTGCCACGGGACGGGGCACGTATCGGGGGGTAAGAGGGCGGGCTGGACGAAGTGCGGCGAGAGTTGGGGAGTCTGCCGGTGGGTCGATAGTACATGCTGGATTGCAAAAAGTCATAAGCTTCTTCCTCGTCAGCGCCTTCCAGGGAGTCCTCAATGGTGCGGGAGTAGTCCTCGATTTCTTCATCAAACAGGTGCGGGGCGCCGTTGGCAAAGGAGGCAAAGCGCATGGGGTCACGTAGGGCGCTGATAACAGTCCATTGGCGGCAATTCGAGCTGTTCACATAGTCGCGCAGCTCGGCCAGCGAGCGGGCCGTCTCACTGACAGCCTGCTCATAGTACTCCTCCTGGGTGAGCAACCGACGCTTGGATGGAAAACGCCGTTTGTAAAGGCTATGCGCGAACCGCAGCACCGACTCGGGACAATAATGGGCCGCGCAGATGAGCACCAGGAGGACAACGCACGCACTAAGATGCCAACTGCTGAAGTAGACGATGGCAGCGCCAACTGCCTGTAGCACCCACATAATAATATTCTGCGAGCGCGGATTTCTCGGCGGTCCGATGCGATAGCACACGAGAAACGATATTAGTCCAGTAATCACCAAATACCAAAGTACATATTCGCGATAGGTGAGTAATATGACTCGTATGTTGTCCGATAGTTGTTTGAGAATGTAAAGTCCGATGGTCCATCCTCCGATAAGTACGCCGTACATCATAGGCCGGCGTGGGAAAAGTTTTGACGTCACGGCAATGATGACCAACAAAGAGGCGCAAATTCCGAGCACCATGCCAGCCAGGTAATAGAACAAGCTGTTCTTCGCCAAATGACTGGCACTCCAGAACAGAGCAATGCCGATAGACAACTGTAGGAGGCGCCATATATCCAGCTGCGCGTGATTGAGGCTTATGTTGTACGGCTGATTGGAGCTGACGCCGATACATTGCTGTTCGAATGGCGATAGCTGGATGTTTTGACGCTTCTGTGAGAAAAGCGTGAAGCTGAACAGCGAACGCTTTTCAGTGAAATGTTCAAGGACTTCTTCGGGCGTCCTTCCGCCATATTCTGAATAGTCATCGTTGGCAATTGATAGCACTAGCTCCACGGTCTCAAATAGGCTAAGCAGTGAGCGACTCTTGCCCGGATAGCAGAATGTTCGGAGCACATTTTTTCCATAGCTATTTGCAGTTATATCAATTGAGGTGCCGGCAGCAAGATAAACGACATCAATTTGCGGCCGGCCGGCAAATACCGGCTTGAAAGATAACAGTACCAAGAGTACTAAAAATTGCAAGTAACTCATTGTTGTTTTGTCTAAGAAGTTGTACATTTATATCTTTTGAGTCGTTTTGAATTTTTTCAGTTTATTTATGTACACACACATATACAAGAAACTAATAATAAACAACTTTATTCTGAGACAGCTTTCGCATAGCGACAAGCGAGCTACATACATATACTATCGTTTGAAACAAGCTGTACGTTTTGTTAATACATTAAAATTCATCACTAAGTGGTGCTAATGCCTACTAAATTTGAAAACCACCCGAAATATGAAGCAATTTTTCGTTTTATAAATTTTTAATTTGTATAAGTATTGTGAATATTTACATTTGTAAATACATTTATATTAGTATTATTACCTAATAATGTTTATAGTGCTGCTTACTAGAGCTGGCAAACTATCGATGGTACTATCGATATATCGAATTTTCTCATTTTTGCGCCACCATCGATATTTTTATCCACTATCGATAGGGATCCAAATAACGCGCGCATTTTTGACACATCACTCGTTTTGGCGATTTGGTTATACCACTAACCATACAACACATAGACTGGACAACTGGTACAAGTTAATGTTCACACTTATTTTTTGACTTTAGAACCCCCTTAACTTCGTATTTGCTCGGGTTTTTACTTTTAGGGTCGGGAGAGAAAAATTGCTGATGGCAAAATCATTCCGCTTCGAGCGCTCGACGGTCACGGTCGATTTTCCAAAAAGGCTTGACATGTGCCGCTCTTTCCCTTGCTCTCTCTCTCTTTCTGTCCCATGCTTTTTATTCTCTGCTCTCTTCTCACAAAAATATATGTATGCTGCTGGCACAAACAGCAAGCAGCTCACAAAAATTGAAATTTCTTCTCGACTCGCGAGTCGCGATCCCATTGGTTCCCTTCTGAGCGAAGGGTATACCGAATTCTCAAACTGCTTTGCCATGCTCATGCAAAATGTTTGCGTTTTTATGATTATTTGTGAAAAGGGTATGAAAGTGTTGATCTGCATAACGAATATTATTTCCCGATGACCATACACACACACATTTACACTTCCTCGCTATATGTGTAGGCATTTATGTGCTTGTGTGTGATAGATATTCTTGCTGCCTGTAGCACTTTTAGAACCCCCAGCAGCAGTTGATGTTCGTTCGGTTAGGTAGCTGCTGTGAGCTAGCATACGCACACACATACACATACACATTTACACTTCCTTGCTATATGTGTAAGCATTTATGTGCCTGTGTGCGATACACTTGCTGCATGTAGCTATTCTAATTTCCCAGCGATTGCTGTGTGGTAGCTGATGTGAGTCTACACACACACATACATATGTGTACGTCTGTGATATGATAATCACAATCGCCGAGTATCACTTGTATAGGCATTTGAATGAATGCTCTGCCTGGGGCATTTGCATGTTTCGTGCATGGGTCTCGAATATTGGGCGTGTGCCGCCTACCTCAATTTTGAATTAAGTGAACGATTTTGGGTTCGAATTGCAGGAGAGGTCAATTATTTTTTATTACCTGTTGATAAGTTATCATTTGTTCTTTAATATTTAGTACCTGATTTGACCCTATAGGCAAAAATGGGACATGTTATTCACATGTCTAGATATACAGGTGAAATTGCCCTTATATGCAAAAAATATGCATTCGTTACATAGTCATATTTTCCACTAAATAACAAAAATATACATGTATTATGTTAAATGTTTTATTCAATTAAAATTTCTCATTAAAAAATCATTTTCAGTTTTCTTTTACTTAAATTACCCAAAACCGTTTACTTAATTTCAAAGTTGAGGTAGGCACACGCCCCAATATTCGAGACCCATGCACGAAACATGCAAATGCCCCAGGCAGAGCATTCATTCAAATGCCTATACAAGTGATACTCGGCGATTGTGATTATCATATCACAGACGTACACATATGTATGTGTGTGTGTAGACTCACATCAGCTACCACACAGCAATCGCTGGGAAATTAGAATAGCTACATGCAGCAAGTGTATCGCACACAGGCACATAAATGCTTACACATATAGCAAGGAAGTGTAAATGTGTATGTGTATGTGTGTGCGTATGCTAGCTCACAGCAGCTACCTAACCGAACGAACATCAACTGCTGCTGGGGGTTCTAAAAGTGCTACAGGCAGCAAGAATATCTATCACACACAAGCACATAAATGCCTACACATATAGCGAGGAAGTGTAAATGTGTGTGTGTGTGTATGGTCATCGGGAAATAATATTCGTTATGCAGATCAACACTTTCATACCCTTTTCACAAATAATCATAAAAACGCAAACATTTTGCATGAGCATGGCAAAGCAGTTTGAGAATTCGGTATACCCTTCGCTCAGAAGGGAACCAATGGGATCGCGACTCGCGAGTCGAGAAGAAATTTCAATTTTTGTGAGCTGCTTGCTGTTTGTGCCAGCAGCATACATATATTTTTGTGAGAAGAGAGCAGAGAATAAAAAGCATGGGACAGAAAGAGAGAGAGAGCAAGGGAAAGAGCGGCACATGTCAAGCCTTTTTGGAAAATCGACCGTGACCGTCGAGCGCTCGAAGCGGAATGATTTTGCCATCAGCAATTTTTCTCTCCCGACCCTAAAAGTAAAAACCCGAGCAAATACGAAGTTAAGGGGGTTCTAAAGTCAAAAAATAAGTGTGAACATTAACTTGTACCAGTTGTCCAGTCTATGTGTTGTATGGTTAGTGGTTATACGAAATTTGTTAAAATATAATCCGGTATAAGCTTTTTGGTTAGTGGTACAGACGGTGGTATTGGCATGGACAAATTTTTGGTCGATAATAACAATATTTTCCATTTCATTGTTAGAACAGTAAAACTAATTTTATATGTATTAACATAGATGGCGACATTTGCAATGTGGATCTTGAAAACGCGGTGGCCAAAAAACCGCGCATTGGCAAATCTAAAGTTTGGCAATTCTTTACAAGAGTTAATGATGGTAAATTGGCAAAGTGTCGTTCATGTGATAAAACATACAAGACAAGTGGAAATACATCTAATTTATTCGACCACCTCAAACATGTACATCCAACACTGCAAATAAATGAATTGCCAATTGTTAACAAAATCGAAAGCTATGTAAGTGCAACATATGATTCTTCAAACAAGCGTAAAAAGGAGCTTGATATAGCACTTATGGAGTATATCTCATCAGACATGCGACCATTTTCCGTTGTTGAAAATGAAAATGAAGTAAAACTGATTGTTTTTTTAAGATAATATAATTTTTGTTATTTTTTTAATTTAATATAATTTTTGTTATTTTGCATATTAAGTTTTCTTGTTATAATTTGTTATTTTGTTATTTTTCGTAATTTTTAAATTTAAATGAAAATAAAGACGGTTTTAGCGATAGTATCGATAGTATCGAATTTTTTTCTTGAAAACATCGGAAATATCGAATGGCGCCACTATCGATAGTTTACTAGCTCTACTGCTTACTGGCCTCGTGTGTAATTGCCGATAGTTTATGGTGGAGTGTCGATACAGTGCTGGAAACATACAATAGTATCGATATTTATTCAGAATTTGTGTCATCGATATAATGAAAATAAATTACTGGCGATTTGATTGACATCTCTGAGTAGCGGTACTGGTTACGAGTTGAGGGACGATTCCATAAAATTCTTTACTTTCGCCACACCCAAGTAAATAAAAGGTAATCCAACAGCTGCAAAGGGATGTTTTCAATTGGCAAAAACAGCTAACAGGCAGCATTCCGTGGCGCTCTTACTGTGCTCAATAAACAGTACTTGGCAATAGTCGCCTGAGCCTAACCTACAAAGTTACATAATTTGTATATCTTCAATATTGTTAACTATTAACTGTTTTGTAAAGTGCTGAATTGTTAGTTAGCATTTGAATATTATTCCCTATGCGTTTTTTTTTTTTTTTTTTTGTTTTTAGAACAAAATGTTTGTGAGAAACGCTCGTCTGTTGGCCATGCGCGGCGCTCGCCTCAGCCAGAATCGCTCCTACTCAGACGAAATGAAGCTAACTTTCGCTGCTGCTAACAAGACCTTCTTCGATGCTGCAGTTGTGCGACAGATCGATGTGCCTTCTTTCAGCGGCTCCTTCGGTATTCTGGCCAAGCATGTGCCTACATTGGGTAAGCGTGAATCGTT
The DNA here is from genome assembly GCA_030914335.1 of Drosophila borborema. Taxonomy (NCBI): domain Eukaryota; kingdom Metazoa; phylum Arthropoda; class Insecta; order Diptera; family Drosophilidae; genus Drosophila; species Drosophila borborema. The sequence continues at coordinate 89,115 of JAUESP010000281.1, read as the reverse complement.
GTTATAAATGAAATGTCATTTATTAATCAATCTCCGTCCTGGTCATAGCTGTTCTGAAGCCCGGTGTTGTTCAGGTCACCGACAACGACGGCAAAGTCACAAAGTACTTTGTCTCCAGCGGCTCAGTGACCGTTAATGAGGACTCCTCTGTGCAGGTGCTCGCCGAGGAAGCACACAACATTGAGGACATTGACGTCAGTGAGGCCAGGCAGTTGCTTTCCAAATATCAGTCTGAGATGAGCTCCGCTGGTAGCGACAAGGTGAGTTACCGCTCGATGCTCTCGCGAAAGAGAAAACGAAAAACGTAGGCAGCTAATTCTTCGATTCGCATTGCAGGCCAAGGCAGAAGCTGCCATCGCTGTGGAGGTTGCTGAAGCGCTAGTCAAAGCTGCCGAATAGATTTCAAAAATTTTAAAACAACTTTAATAGCATTAAACAACCGAATCCAAATTAACAACAGCAGCTTGTGTTTAAAATAATTAAAGCAAAACAAATTTGTCGTCGCTAGTGCGCATGCCACAGCAAATTTGTTATGAAACAATAAAATAAGCGAATACATAAAATGTCGTCGTTACAGCAAGAGCTGACCAGCACTAACAGCACAGCCCAAATAAGCAACATATTTTGAATGTTGAATTTATTTATTATTATTATTATTATTATTTTTTTTTTTTTTTGTCTTGTTCGTGTGTTCAAACATTTGTGAAGCCCCGCCAGAGATGAACAGAAAATGTGAAATTTAATAGTTTATTTATGCAAATGCGTCAGATAGATTATTATCTATTGGTATTTTTGCAGGCGCAACAGCTGGCGTTGCAACCCAGCCAAGGGCGCCGATGCGAAGGCCAAGTTTAGAGTTTACTCAATCACGAAGTGAACTGAGTATATTGGTTTTAATATCCGTTTTAATACAATTTTTTCGACTCTATAGTAGCTAGGGAAATTTTTGATCATCATGTACTATGCCTAGAATTAAAAAGTGTAAAAATTTTCCCGATCAGCCCACAAAGTGCGTGGCAAATAGGTAAATGCATTTTCCACTAATCCCAAATCATATTTTTTGATGGGCAATTAAGAATGTATACGCGCGTTGGGCAGTCAATTTCAAGACAATATAACGAATATATCTAAGGCCATCAGAGGCGTGGAAAAAACAAAACAAAGCAAGTAAGAAGGGTCTAGCCGAGACGGCTCGACTACGAGGTACCCTGAACCCTGCAAAAGTAATACTCATCTTCTTTAACCCTCTAACGCTCATAAGTGTCTTGAGACACTTATTTTATTTTTAAATTAAAAAAAAATGGGAGCTTTTTTGTCTTTCAAATATTGCTTGATCGTTAATAAAACATTCAAATTTACTGAGAAAAAAGCTTTAAAAGCTCTCCAGTGCTTTAAACGGTACTTTTTATTTTCATAAACACAAAACATATGTTTTTTCGCGCGTGTAAATTGATCTGCTGCATGTGCTGTTGTGCAACAATTATTTTACAAAATCTGTGAAAGCAATCCATTTAAAATAATTTTTTATTGGAAGGTATGTTTATTTACAATGAAAACTAGTTTACAAAAATAAAAATAAATAAAAAATGTGCGTTGTAGCTTAAAAACAGTGATAAGTGTCTTGAGACACTTTTGGGGCTGCAAGCAACTTTTTTTACCAGCAGCTATTTCACAACTGCTTGCAATTTTGTGTGTACACTTATTCATTATATGGATTGTTTTACTAGAAACTGACATATTAACCATATAAAGATGGCAAACCGGGTACGATTCAAATTATCCGATTTAACTGATGAACAGTTGTTGGAATTGTTTGAGAATGTCCCTTCCGATACAGAGTTATCCGAGTCAAGTGACGACGAGGAAGATGACTTAAATGTGGCAGAAACTCTAATAGCTGCTGTGGAGGATATTAGCACAATATCATTTGCTTGTAATGATGAAGAGAATGTGCCTGATAATGGTCAGTCTGAGCCTATTAGGAAATCCCTGAAAAGACATCGATCGCCACTACCAACTATTAAAGGTATAACATGCGTGGCGAGTCAATCGCTGAAGGATTGGTGGCTTTTAGAAATAAAGCCCACGCAGGTCGTCCAGTCAGTACCGTATCTCTACAAGACCAGATGCAGTCACCATCTTTGCGAACAGATCGGTCACCTTTTTCACAATCCCCACGGGCCCGACCATCACAGCTTGAGATTAAACTTGGAAAAAAAACTTTACACCCAATAGCGGAATTACGTTTTGACCAAGTCAACCACTTCCCAAATTGGTTGGATCGGGACAATAAGAGACGGTGCAAGCTCTGTAAATCATCACAAACGCAATGCATTTGTGAAAAATGTAATTTACATCTATGCTGCACATCAACAAAAAATTGTTTTAAAACATATCATATGAATAATAAAAATTAACATTTCTATTAAATACGTTTTTTTTACTCTTAGATGCCCAAGAGTGTCTTGAGACACTTATTACCTTTTTTGCACCTGACGGCTAAACAAAAACTTCTATATTTTTTCTGAGTTCATTTTTGAGTTTAGAAGCCTAAATTTACTTTAAAAAAAATTGTTCCAATTATTTTCCTCCAATAGTTTAGAAAACAGCATTAGAGGGTTAAGAACGTATGAGAGCGCGCACTGCTAACCGCGCAGTTGCTGCCGTGGCTTGGGGGTGGATTGGGCTGAACTTTGGACGCTTATAACTTCATTTCTAGATGAACGATCGTCATGAAGTTTTCAGAGTAGATTAAGAGTATCTAAATGTACATATCTATGCAAAATTGCAAGTCTCTAGTATTTGAAATGCGTTTTTTTTTTTCAAATTGTGGGCGAAGGGGGCGTGGCATCCAAAATATGAAAATTACATAATCTGCGTATCCATAATATCTATCTAAATAAACAAATTTGAAGTCTAGCTAAAACGGTGTAGAAGTTATACCACTAACCATACAACACATAGACTGGACAACTGGTACAAGCACTAACCATACAACACATAGACTGGACAACTAGAACAAACTTTTTTCACGAACCAGATTTTGATTTGGCGTCCTAATCATCTTCGTATTTGCTCGGCTCTGTCATTTGCTGCTCGGGCAGCGAAAATATCGTAGTTGATTTTCAGTTCGCTGCCAGCGCTCGAACGAAATGATTCTATTCTCATATGAAGCATCACTGTGTGCTATTCTTTCTTTATTCACTCTCTCACTCACTCTCTCTATGCCTCTCATATATATATGTATGCAGGCACAAGCCAGCAGCGCACAAAAATTGAAATTTGTCCACGAGTTGCGATTCGCAACGATCCCGTCTGCCATTCTTAGTAAGAGTATGCCGAACTCTTAAACGGCTTTGCCATGCTCATGCAAAATTTTAATGTTTTCGTGATTATTTTTGGGAAGGGTATGAAAGCGTGATGTACATAAGCATTACTTTTTCGCGACGAGCATGCACACACACAATTACTGCGTCTTGCTACATGTATGAGCAGTTATGTGACTGTGTGCTGCCTGTAGCAATTGCAGGGCCCAACATTTGCAGTTTGTTCTCTTGCTACCTGCGCTATTCAGTAGTTTGTCTATTTTGTATAGTTTGAATTGTAGAGTGACTGTCAAATGAGCCTTTACGGCTTGCAGCAGTCATTTTGGCAATAATGAGTACATGGTTTATTCTATTTGTCAATACATATTAATTTCCATATCCACTTAAATCGTTTATAACCCGTTCAAAAATGTTTTGTGGGCTATGTTACTAAATTAGTTTTAGTAATTTTTATTTATTAAACATGTATAAAAAGAAATGCATATATATGCATATAAACATACATGCCATATGCATGGGGGAAGTAGATTTGGCAGTCTACAAGGCCGAACAAATCTAAGACCGTTCCCACAATTTTAAGGCCGAGGTCTACAAGAATAGCAAACTGCAAATGTTGGGCCCTGCAATTGCTACAGGCAGCACACAGTCACATAACTGCTCATACATGTAGCAAGACGCAGTAATTGTGTGTGTGCATGCTCGTCGCGAAAAAGTAATGCTTATGTACATCACGCTTTCATACCCTTCCCAAAAATAATCACGAAAACATTAAAATTTTGCATGAGCATGGCAAAGCCGTTTAAGAGTTCGGCATACTCTTACTAAGAATGGCAGACGGGATCGTTGCGAATCGCAACTCGCGGACAAATTTCAATTTTTGTGCGCTGCTGGCTTGTGCCTGCATACATATATATATGAGAGGCATAGAGAGAGTGAGTGAGAGAGTGAATAAAGAAAGAATAGCACACAGTGATGCTTCATATGAGAATAGAATCATTTCAACTACGATATTTTCGCTGCCCGAGTAGCAAATGACAGAGCCGAGCAAATACGAAGATGATTAGGACGCCAAATCAAAATCTGGTTCGTGAAAAAAGTTTGTTCTAGTTGTCCAGTCTATGTGTTGTATGGTTAGTGGTACAAGTTAATGTTCACACTTATTTTTTGACTTTAGAACCCCCTTAACTTCGTATTTGCTCGGGTTTTTACTTTTAGGGTCGGGGGCGAAAAATTGCTGATGGCAAAATCATTCCGCTTCGAGCGCTCGACGGTGACGGTCGATTTTCCAAAAAGGCCTAGCATGTGCCGCTCATTCCCTTGCTCTCTTTCTCTTTCTGCCCCATGCTTTTTACTCTCTGCTCTCTTCCCACAAAAATATATGTATGCTGCTGGCACAAACAGCAAGCAGCTCACAAAAATTGAAATTTCTTCTCGACTCGCGAGTCGCGATCCCATTGGTTCCCTTCTGAGCGAAGAGTATACCGAATTCTTAAACTGCTTTGCCATGCTCATGCAAAATGTTAGCGTTTTTATGATTATTTGTGGAAAGGGTATGAAAGTGTTGATGTGCATAACGAATATTATTTCCCTATGACCATACACACACACATTTACACTTCCTCGCTATATGTGTAGGCATTTATGTGCTTGTGTGCGATAGATATTCTTGCTGCCTGTAGCACTATTAAAACCCCCAGCAGTTGATATTCGTTCGGTTGGGTAATGATGTGAGCTTGCATACACACACACATTTACACTTCCTTGCTATATGTGTAGGCATTTATGTAATTGTGTGCAATATTCTTACTGACGCCTGTAGAGCACTTTTAGAACCCCCAGCAGCAGTTGATGTTCGTTCGGTTAGGTAGCTGCTGTGAGCTAGCATACGCACACACATACACATACACATTTACACTTCCTTGCTATATGTGTAAGCATTTATGTGCCTGTGTGCGATACACTTGCTGCATGTAGCAATTTTGATTTCCCAGCGATTGCTGTGTGGTAGCTGTTATGAGTCTACACACACACATACATATGTGTACGTCTGTGATGTGATAATCACAATCGCCGAGTATCACTTGTATAGGCATTTGAATGAATGCTGTGCCTGGGGCATGTGCATGTTTCGTGCATGGGTCTCGAATATTGGGCGTGTGCCGCCTACCTCAATTTTGAATTAAGTAAACGATTTTGGGTTCGAATTGCAGGAAAGGTAAATTATTTTTTATTACCTGTTGATCAGTTATCATTTTTTCTTTAATATTTTGTACCTGATTTGACCCTATATGCAAAAAAGGGACAAGTTGTTCAAATGCTTGCGCAAATTCAGGTCACATATAACCCTTTTAAAGAAATGCCTAGATATACAGGTAAAAGGACCCTCTTATTTTCCACTAAATAACAAAAATATACATGTATTATGTTAAATTTCTTTTTCTTATTCAAAAATCAATTTCAGTTTTCTTTTACTTAAATGACCCAAAATCGTTTACTTAATTCAAAATTGAGGTAGGCGGCACACGCCCAATATTCGAGACCCATGCACGAAACATGCAAATGCCCCAGACAGAGCATTCATTCAAATGCCTATACAAGTGATACTCGGCGATTTTGATTATCACATCACAAACTTACACATATGTATGTGTGTGTGTAGACTCACAACAGCTACCACACTGCAATCGCTGGGAAATTAAAATTGCTACATGCAGCAAGTGTATCGCACACAGGCACATAAATGCTTACACATATAGCAAGGAAGTGTAAATGTGTATGTGAATGTGTGTGCGTATGCTAGCTCACAGCAGCTACCAAACCGAACGAACATCAACTGCTGCTGGGGGTTCTAAAAGTGCTCTACAGGCGGCAGCAAGAATATTGCACACAAGCACATAAATGCCTACACATATAGCAAGGAAGTGTAAATGTGTGTGTGTATGCAAGCTCACATCATTACCCAACCGAACGAATATCAACTGCTGGGGGTTTTAATAGTGCTACAGGCAGCAAGAATATCTATCGCACCCAAGCACATAAATGCCTACACATATAGCGAGGAAGTGTAAATGTGTGTGTGTATGTTCATCGGGAAATAATATTCGTTATGCACAACAACACTTTCATACCCTTTCCACAAATAATCATAAAAACGCTAACATTTTGCATGAGCATGGCAAAGCAGTTTAAGAATTCGGTATACTCTTCGCTCAGAAGGGAACCAATAGGATCGCGACTCGCGAGTCGAGAAGAAATTTCAATTTTTGTGAGCTGCTTGCTGTTTGTGCCAGCATATATATATTTTTGTAAGAAGAGAGCAGAGAGTAAAAAGCATGGGGCAGAAAGAGAAAGAGAGCAAGGGAATGAGCGGCACATGCTAGGCCTTTTTGGAAAATCGACCGTCACCGTCGAGCGCTCGAAGCGGAATGATTTTGCCATCAGCAATTTTTCGCTCCCGACCCTAAAAGTAAAAACCCGAGCAAATACGAAGTTAAGGGGGTTCTAAAGTCAAAAAAATAAGTGTTAACATTAACTTGTTCCAGTTGTCCAGTCTATGTGTTGTATGGTTAGTGGTATAGCCCAACCCGCCCCAAGCCACGGCAGCAACTGCGCGCTGAGCAGAGCGCGCGCTCACACGTTTGTAAAGAAGAAGAGTATTAGTTTTTTTTTTGCAGAGTTCAGGCTATCTCGTAGTCGAGCCGTTTCGACTATAGCCTTCTTACTTTTATCTTTTTAAGAAACAAAAAAATTTATCTATTACATATATACAAAAAAAAAAAAAATTAAAATAATTTATGACGTCGTTCAGAAGGTGTTGTAGCGCATAAAGAAGCTAGGTCGATGGGCCGATAGGAGGCAGATGTCATAGAATTGGAGGTCTCTAATGTATTCCCACATACTAAAACATATGGTGTTGGTGCTGGTGATTGTGGATGCCCCCAGTGGTGCTGTGGTGCTCTTAGTTGTTGCAAATGGAGAGCTATTTAGAGCTGAGGCGGGCCATAGCTTGGGGCAGGTGCGTGGCCGATGGGCAATGGTGCCTCCTCGACAGGTGCGGGGAGACTCAAGATTGGGCCCTGGTTAAAGGCTTGTGCGGGTACGGGCTCGGGCACGCTCAGCACGGGCGATGGAGCCTGAAGAGGAGGGCCATACTGGATCGGAGCAGGAGCACTGTAAATGGACGCTGGGGCCGGAACTGAAATGGGTGCACTGTAAACCGGGGCGGGTGCGCCGTAAACGGGGGCTGGTGCGGGAGCAATGCTAATTGGACCTGGAGCTGGAGCACTGTAAATTGGTGCAGGTGCACTGTAGATGGAAGTTGGTGCGGGTGCCCTGTAGATGGGAGTGGGGGAAGAAACCGAAGAATGTTCGTGAATGACACGCACCACCTTGGTAGGCGCGTGCACAGATGGAACGGTATGGATGTGATGGCCAGCATTGTGATTCTCGTGCAAGACCTTAATGATATGTGGACCATTCCCAACGATGGGACCACCGACAACATGGCCAGACTCTTGATGTAAAACCTTGATAACCCTGACAGAAGCGGGTCCACCACCGCCATTGTAGATGGAGGCTGGTCCCAAGCCGCCACCAGAGATCACCTTCACCTTGTACACCTGTGGTGCGGGGCCATAACCGTAGCCGCCAGCATAGCCGCTGCCGCCAGAGAAGCCACCGTCGGAGATGCCACCCTGCTGGTGAATGACTTTAACAACTTGTATGGGACCGAGTCCATGCGAAACGCCGTGTCCCCCGCCGTAGCCACCACCATAACCACCGCCGTAGCCACCGCCACCACCGCTACCACCTCCCACACTGAGGCCTGACTTGCCGCTGCCGCCACCTCCGAGCAGTCCCAGAAAACCGGCGTTCGCCACGGCAAAAATCGCACACAGACACACAAAGACCTAAATCAAATCAAATTGGATGCACTTGGTCGGGCTGGTTGGGTATGTGGGATACTTACCTTCATGATGGCGACTATTCCTGCTTGGGCTTGACGACGACTCAAATGCCAAATTCTGCGTTTTGTGTGCTCTTCAAACACGACTGATGTCAATCCATTGCCCCTCGATCACTTTTATACGATTCCAAGACGTTGTAACGCAAGAGCAAGAGCAGCATCAGCTGCTGTAACCGATGATAAGCTCATCATGAGCTTGATGCTACGAAATTAGCAATGCCATTTCAAAGCAACGACGCATCCCAAATTTTTGAGCTGGAGCCCAAGTCTGAGCAGAGGCAATATCTTGAGGGCTGAGCTAGTGTTAAACAAAAGCATTTCATTAGCATTTGCAATGACCAGGGTCACAGCTCATAATCGTCTTCATTATTGCCATCATCATCATCTTTGTGATCATCATTGTTAACATCATGATCTCGATCGTTATGATCGAAGATGATGCAAAATCTGCTTATAACGAAATTGTCGCCGTCGTCATCACCATCGACTTCGCCGCTTTCATTTTCATAATGTCACACCGCACCCAGTTGGTTCTTCATTTCCATTTTCAGCTCAATTTCAATTTTCATAACGTTGTTGATTTCCAGTTTCCAGTTTCGTAAAGCCTTAACTTTAACGTAACGTTGCAACGTCTACTCTATGCATTTCCAAAATTCCGAAAGCTACCTCCTGCTAATTAGCATGAAAATGAAGCGACCGTGGAAGCTGCCGTTGCCGTTGACGTTGCTAATAAGACAGTGCCCCAAACCAGTGTCTCATTCTCACACTCTTACTCTTACTCTTACTCTCTCTCTCTCTATATATATATATATATATATATATATATATATAGAGAGAGAGAGAGTAAGAGAAAGAGTAAGAGTAAGAGTGTGAGAATGAGACACTAGTTTGGGGCACTGTATATATATATATATATATATATATATATATATATATATATATATATATATATATATATTTGTATTTTTGGTGCTGGAGTTGTATTTTAGCTGCGGGGGCTGGCGGCCCACGAACCAATCGAACCCTGTAAATCTAGACTTGATTTCAAGTCAGCATTTCAAGGTGAATCGTCGGTGTTTGTCAACTCAAAGACAACATCTCAGTTCGCCAGCGACCAGCTGGTTATGTAAAATTCCAAAGCATCAAGCTAGCCAGCCCACCATCTAATATACACAACTATTGTTTAATGGTCGTAAACCGGCAAACAACATCAGTAATCGCTAATGTACCTGTCTATGCGAGTGTGTGAGTATGTGTATGTGTTAAATGTGTCCCAATTATTGTGGAAAACACAGATTCCATGAAAATAGTTTCAAAGTTTAATTGTCAAAGTTTAATTGTATATACTTCAAAAACAATTTTTTTTTCTCAGGAAAATTAACTGATGTCGAAACACGACAAAGCAACTTTTAGTTTTCTGCTTTAATTGACCGCGTTGGTGACGTCAGGCGTCAGAAGTAAACTTTGTGCATTCCTTTAAGTGTTAAGATTTCTTCCATTCACTTCTTTAGAATTATGTCTATTAGTCCATGTTATATAATATAAAATACATTTTGAGAGTCTATTCATAAGGAACTGAAATTCAAATGTGCTTTGAGTCTTGAGACAGATCAAATACATATATCTGGAAGATAGTTACGGAGATGATTGTGCAAGAAAAGTCATAGAAGAACACTCTCAGAATCTCTCCCTTTCTCATTTATAATTTAATATGTTGGCTTAAAGCTGGGAGCAAAATTGTTGCGTTGGTTGTTTGGATGTTTGGCTATCCAATTTAGCAGAATGCATTTTCATTATACTCATCTACACTCATGATGAGAGATATTTGCACATACTACTCCATTCGATTTATTAGGCAGCAAATGCTAAACGATTGTTTACCTGCAAATTTGTTGCAATCCATAATTTTTGGGCTCTTTTTATCTTTGACTTTAGATTTTGAATTTATTGAAATATTGAATTCATTATTAATTTATTGCATTTAAAAAAATTATTTGTAAAACTTTTACAAGAATCTTGAAGCTCGGCAAATGCCGAGTTGATCACTTAATTTTTGAGAGGAGTTTATTTCTTCTGCTTCAGAATGCCGCCGTAGGCGAGAGGAACATCGTAGCCGAGTCCAACGCGCAGCAGAGATGGGGATGAAATGTAGGCTGAACGGTGCACGGGCACAGAGTGTACGACGGGCACGGAAACAGAGTCGACCACGGGCACATGACGAACCACGGGTACATGACGGAGCACGGGCACATGACGGACGACGGGCACTTGGGCGTAGCTTGTGCCATAGAAGGCGCCGCTCTGGCAAAGAGCCAGACAGGCTGCGAGCAGCAGACATGCGAGGAAGAACTGTAAAAGGATGTTTGGTAAATACTTGATAAATCCACTTGGTAACCGATCGATGATGGTTAGCTTACCTTCATGTTGATTCGATTACCGATTGATTTGTATTGAAGTGCTCCACCGATCGGTAGCCTTATATAGCAGCAGAAGCAGCAGCAACAGCCGCAGCACAAGCAACTGTTAGAGAACCTTGTTAAAAGTAGATCAGCAAAAAAAACTGGCTGGAGACACAAATAGAACGGCAAACGTGAAAAAACCCAACAAAATCGAATGGCGATATGTAAATTTTTACTTATATAAAGGGATTTAGATGTTTGGCATTATTATTGAAATTGTGCATATTTGTTAAATACCTTGCCGAATGACGCTCATCTGCGTCGATCGGTTTGTCGAACACCCCATTCAATTTGGCAGAACAATGAGAACTTGTTCCTCCACACAACATAGTAAAATCGCGCATTTGGCTCTGGCTCCGGCTCCGTCTCAGTTTCTGTTTCTGCCTCCGGCTCGGGCGCCTTGATTGATTCTTTTTATTGTGTACATTTATCGATCGTAGTTTATGGCATATTGTTTGCTCAGCCAACTCAAATGTTAATCAATGCTCCAACATTTGGTTTAGCTTCCCAATATGATTTCATGATGCGTTTCCAAAGCACTGAAAAAACTCAATAACAAATTTGAAAACTAATATTTTTCTTCCTTTTTTTTTTACCTTACTACTTTTGGCTTTAGCAACCCATTGTTAGACTTTCTTATACTTTGTTCCCAAAGGGAAGAAAGTATATTGGGTTTGTGCAATGTCCGTCTTGCTGTCCGTCTGTCCGTATGAACGCAATATTTTTCGGCGCTATTAGAGCTAGAGACTTGAAATTTTAAACATATACTCATATATGCTCCCGAATTATAAAGTGTTAAAATTTTCCCGATCCGCCCACTAGGGGCGTGGCAAATCGGAAAACTCTTCCGCCCATAGTCAAGTTATCATACTAGATGATGAGCTAGAGAGTTGCAATTCGAAATGTATACTCGGGGTGACAACCCAAGTTCAAAAAGCTATGGCGGATATATCTACGGCCATTGGGGGCGTGGCAAATCGGGAAATACGTATCTTCTACATCGCTAAAGCTAGAACCCTGAAATTCATATATATGAGTTAATGTTATGATTCTAAGAAGATCGATCAAAAACTTATATGTCTACGCCCATTGGGGGCGTGACGAATCGGTCCTGAATATATAGTGATTTTTCAAATTGTGCTATATTTTGAACTCTATTGACACTAGAGACTTGAAATTTTGCATGTATACTCGGGTTGACAACCCAAGACCAATAAGCTATGGTAGATATATCTACGCCCACAGGGGGCGGGGCAAACCGCAAAAGTGTATATCTCCTACAGTTTTAGAGCTAGAATCTTGCAATTTGAATGGTTCAGTTACTAATTTCCTCCTCTATCGATGACCTAAAAATAATTTTTCAGCCTCTTTGGGGGCGTGGCATATCGAAAAATACCCTGTAATTTTCGCATTTTTGGAATGTAAGCAACCAAATTTTGCAGTCATGTTAGCCTCGGCTCTTTCTAAGAACTGGCAGAAAATTATGCGTCTACGCCCACTGGGGGCGTGGCAAATCGGCAAAGAAGTTTGTTGTGGCCAACTGCATAATTCATGCATATAATAGCTTAGTAGCAATTGCTAAGATGGCAAAAGGCATTTTAACATAAATATAATAATATTAATGAATTAAAAAAATTTATAAGTTCTCGATTAATAAATAAAAAGTTTCCAGCGGGATTCGAACCTAGGTCTTTTGAAAACAACATGTAATCGTTAGCTAAATCTAAATAAATTCACAGCTGATCAGCTGGTCAGCTGATCAGCAGCTTGTGACAAAACAAAACAATACAATCGCAATACTTGCAATATGTATACACACTTGGATGTGTATACACAAATACAAATATCTGTGCACATACATACATATGTACATATATTCATGCATAGAAAAACTGCTTGCCACACAGCGTGGCAAATCGGAAAAGTTGTTTTAGTTTTTGCTTAAATGCACAATTCATATGCGTATGTTTATAAATTATTATCAATTGGCAGCAAGCATTTTATAATAAATATACATATAAAAAAATTAAAAAAAAAATAATTTTTGAAGAAAAGTTTTCTGCGGGATTCGAACCCACGCACCTAAGTACAGCTTGCATAGCGCTTACCACCAGCGCCACTGTCCTGACCTGACATTCGTTAACTAAAACCAAATAAGGCATTGCTAGGGCGTCTCTGACAAAACTAAAGTAATGATCGAAAAATTCCCAATTCTGTCACAATTCTTAGAATATTCGGCCATGCAAACTTTAGTATGCATACATAGAAAATTGTGTGTATACTCGTATAGTGTGTACATGTGAAAATCTGTATGTATGTGTAGAAAAACGTTTGTTGCTTGCCATGCACGTTTTCTAATTTCCGAAATATTTCGTTAATTAAATGTTTATTAAATAAATAAGATGCACCTATGGGAACAAAGTATATCGCAGTTACTTGCGCATAACTGCAACGTTCTTATTTGTTTATACCCTGAACCCATTGAAAATGGCCATTCAAAATGTATGTAACAGGCAGAAGAAGACGTCGCAGACCCTACAAAGTATATATATTCTTGATCAGCAGAAAAAATAAGTTGAGTGAGCCCTGTCCGTCTGTCCGTCCGTCCGTCCGTATGAGATTTCGAAAAATACAAAGGCTAAAGAGCTGAAATTTCACATGTTTCGCAGTACAAGTTTATTTGTTTTTTTCGATAACTCAACCCATTTCTAAATTATCGATAAAAATCGAAAATTCGTTTACATATTTTAGGTTTTTTGGGCATACCTTCTACACCGATTTAGCTAGAGACTTTATTCAATTAGTATATTTAGATAGATATTATGGATACGCAGCTCTCGTAATTTTTTTGATTTTGGATGCCACGCACCCTTCGCTCTCATTTTGAAAAAAAAAAACAAGTAAGAAAACTCTAGTCGAGAGTGCTCGACTAGATAATACCCTGAACCCAATTTTAATAAAATAATATAATAATCTGTACTGTGGTTTGGTTTTTTGTAATTATCTTGAAAATGCATCAATTTTAGTGCTGAAAATGGCAAAAAACTTCTTTATTTTGACAAATAGTTAAATATATTGCTCTTGATTAGTATTAAAATTAATCCGTTTTCAAGATAATTACAAAAAACCAGTGTCGAACGTGGCAAAAAGTTGATTTTTCTGAATAATTACCCATATGGATATATCAGAAAGTATACATAAGAATGTATGCGTGTAACGTTCAAAATGTACATACATATACATACAGTGGGTAACATTAATATTCGGTTTTTTGTTTTTTCAACTTCAAACGCAAATAAAAGATAAACTATTCATTAAAATAAAAAAGTGTAAATGGTAAGTTTTAGATTGAAAAATTACCTTTTCAGAGAGGTATGCATAAAGGTATTATATTTAACATAACTAATAGAAATTGTACATAAACAAGAAAAACACCAAATTTGGCGTTACATTAATATTCGGTTTTTTCTTAAACAACTATGAAAATTCTAGTTTTACTGAAAAATTGATCATATGTAATACTTGATATGGTATTCATTATTTTCTATTATGTCCATAAGAAATTTTGACAGATTGTTAATTTTTTTTTGTGTCCTTGGAGCCGATTTTGGCCCGCTCTTCGTGCTGCCGTGTCTTCATGGCAGATATTGTGGATTTCGGCATTCTTTGAGCTTCGCAGTTTAACTTGATCCACAAATTCTCTATGGAATTGAGATCTGGGGATTGAACTGGTGTTTCCAAGAGTTTTGGGCGATTGCAAAGCAACCAGGACATGACTTAACGGGCTTTATAGTGGGGATCATTGTCCTGGTACAGCTTAAATGTGTCTAAAATACCCATTTTTTCAGTCAAATGCTTCAAATTTTCTTTCAAAATGTTTTGAATAGTAATCTCGGATCGTCATGCCCTCTATAAAACCCAACTTTCTTGCTCCCTTAGTGGAAATGAAGCCCCAAATCATGACGAAACCTTCGCCGTGCTTTACGGTTTTCATTAAATATATTAAATCAGCTTCATATTAACTTTATACCACAGCCCACGCTTCCCATAACTTCTAAGCAAATTAAATTTGCTTTCGTCCAGGAATATTATGTCACCCGACTGGTCTGGTCCACTTTGGAGTAGTCTGAGGCTAGCAATATCCTTTATTTCCGAATACGGTCAGAAAAGAATGAATTTTTCATAGCAATTAAGCTATTGTACCCATATGTTGTTTCTGATACACCAAATTTATGCAGCTGAATCGAGTTTTCTATAATCAGCAATGAGTTCAGCTTTTAATTCTGGACCACTTGGTCAAGGATTCTCTTATACTCTTCTCGGTATATCCTCGGAGAGTAAGTTTTTCAGGTTGAGTAATTTGCTTAATTGAGGCGATCCTTCACTCATTTCTGAAACTTCGGAGGATGGCTTTTATATCATTTAGTTTATTTTTCAGAATTCAAGCAATTTCAGCTAAACTTTGCCCTCCAACTGCACCTGGAGCCCAAGTTTTCGCTGCTCCAACGATGAAATTGGTCCTTTTTGGCCTATTGTGTATTTCAGCTAAGGGATTCAGTTTTGCGCTAATTTTTTTGTTAGATAATGTTTGTTATAAATTGATTTTTCGATAAAAAACATTAAATATGCCATTTGTGGCTTTTCAGAGTTGCCGTGGTGATTTGTTTCACAACTTTGCTAAAAAACCGAATATTAATGTAACGCCAAATTTGGTGTTTTTCTTGTTTATGTATAATTTCTATTAGTTATGTTAAATATAATACCTTTATGCATACCTCTCTGAAAAGGTAATTTTTCAATCTAAAACTTACCATTTGCACTTTTTTATTTTAATGAATAGTTTATCTTTTATTTGCGTTTGAAGTTGAGAAAACAAAAAACCGAATATTAATGTTACCCACTGTACATGTATATATATATATATATATATGTATGTGTGTATGCATTGCAAAAAAAAAAATAATAATAGATGGCGCTTATATTACTTGAAATTCGAAAAATGTTATATTATTAAATATCATTAAAAATAGACCCAACAAATAGACGTTCCTCGATTAACAGGCATTACCTTAATTAACACAGACACTTCATAATTATAAAAGAAATATATCTATGCCACTCGAAGCTGTAATATCCATAGTAAATAAGTTCACTGCTAAAGCGCCATCTATCACGTTAAAATTTTTAGACCATGCTACACTAGTTTTGAATGTACATGTGTGCATACATATAGGAAAACTCTTACCGCAGATGTCACGTGCTTTTGTTATTTGGGCAAACTTTCTGTTCATTATTTTCTGTTGACTTAACGGAATAAAATATAATTGAAACAAAAACACTTTCAGAAATGATGCTATTAAATATATGAAATTAAAAAAAAAACGCACTTATTCACAATTAGTTAAACTACCAACTGACTTTCAAAGGTATCAAATACAAAAGAATAAATAATAATAAAAAAGAAATAAATATTAAAAAAAACAAGTAAGAAAACTCTAGTCGAGAGTGCTCGACTAGATAATACCCTGAACCCAATTTTAATAAAATAAAATAATAATCTGTACTGTGGTTTGGTTTTTTCTAATTATCTTGAAAATGCATCAATTTTAGTGCTGAAAATGGCAAAAAAAAACTTCTTTATTTTGGCAAATAGTAAAATATTTCTCTTGATTAGTACTAAAATTAATCCGTTTTCAAGATAATTACAACAAACCAAAGTGTCGAACGTGACAAAAAGTTGACTTTTCTGGAGAGATACCCATATGGATAAATCAGAAAGGATACATAAGAATGTATGAGTGTAACGTTCAAAATATACATATACATATATACATTGCATACATATACATTGAACTGCAAAAAAAAAAAAAAAATAATAGATGGCGCTTATATTAGTTGAAATTCGAAAAATGTTATATTATTAAATATCATTAAAAATAGACTCAACAAATAGACGTTCCTCGATTAACACGCATCACCTTAATTAACACAGACACTTCATAATTGTAAAAGAAATATATCAATGCCACTCGAAGCTGTAATAGCCATAGTAAATAAGTTCACTGCTAAAGCGCCATCTATCAAGTTAAAATTTTTAGACCATGCTACACTAGTAGTTTTGAATGTACATGTGTGCATACATATAGGAAAACCGCAGATGTCACGTGCTTTTGTTATTTGGGCAGACTTTTTTTTTTTGTTCATTATTTTCTGTTGACTTAACGGAATAAAATATAATTGAAACAAAAACACTTTCAGAAATGATGCTATTAAATATTTGAAATTAAAAAAAAAAACACTTATTTAAAATTAGTTAAACTACCAACTGACTTTCAAAGGTATCAAGTACAAAAGAATAAATAATAATAAAAAAGAAAGATATATAAAAAAATAAAAATAAGAAATTATGAAGGGTTTAAGGCAAGGCTAGAACCTGCGAAAGCCTAACATCCGGTGCATCTGTCTTGCCATCTACACCACGGCTCACTCAAATAACAGAGTAGCGAAAACGAATGATATTCGCCATATACGAAAAAAACTAAAGCATTGGCTGAAAATACAAATACAATTCAAAGACAATTCTAACGCAATTCAAAAACAATTGGGATTCTTAGAATTTGCACGCATAGCAACATAGAAAACGGCCCAAGATTTTTTGTGTGTATATGTGCACACGCATACGAAAATTGATTTGCATTGCTCAACGTTGCTTGAGTTTCCATTGTTATTTTAATTGTTTTAAAATTTTTTAAATATATAATGAAATGTAATGAGAGTTCAGCATATGATCTACATATTGTATTTAACATTTTAGGTTTTTTTTAGAAATCATAACTCTTTTACAATTAGCTTTACATGCACAAATACATATGTATGTATGTATGTATGTACGGTTGCAGCCACACGCTGATCTACGCTTGCACACATATACATACAAACATACATACATATGTATGTATGTCGCTGCCTTGCTTGCTGCGCCACATGGGTTTTGATGAGAAAACTATATAGACTAATAATTCTGTTTCTAGATGGACAATCGTATTGATATGTTCAGGTTAAGATTATGATATTCATATCTACATGCCAAACCAAACTGTATGTCTCTAGTATTTGAAATGCATTTTTTACACGCTGATCTACGCTTGCACACAGAAACATACATACATGCATACATACATATGTATGTATGTATGTATGTGTGCCCGCAATGCGTCTTGCTTTGTCGCTGCCTTGCTTGCTGCGCCACATGGGTTTTGATGAGAAAACTTTATGGACTAATAATTCTGTTTCTAGATGGACAATCATATTGATATGTTCAGATTAAGATTATGATATTCATATCTATATGCCAAACCAAACTGTATGTCTCTAGTATTTGAAATGCATTTTTTACACATTTGGGGGTGTGGGGGCGAATTGGGTACCGGAATCCAAAATCTGACAAAAATCGAAATTGTATTAAATTGGTATCTATATATATGCAGAAGACTTGGAGACTCTAACTCTAAAAATGAATTAGCTAGAATTTTATAACTGGTTCCCGATAATTTCAGTTATCGATAACCTTGCAAATATACAAGTTATCGAATTTCTGAAACAAACTCGTACTGCGCGCTCAATATACGGACCTAACACAAAAAGAATGAACTCTCTAGCTTTTGTATCTTCGGAAATCGACGCGTTCAAGCATACGGACAGACGGACAGACGGACGGACGGACGGACGGACGGATAGACAGACGGACATGGCTATATCAACTTTTCTCGTCACCCTGATCAAGAATATATATACTTTATGGGGTCTGCCACGCCTCCTTCTGCCTGTTACATACTTTTAACAAAACCATTATACCCTGATTTCCCATTTTCAATGGGTTCAGGGTATAAAAAACACGTATTTCAAATACTAGAGACTTGCAATTTGAAACATAGATATAATTAGATACAGTAATCTACTCTGACAATTTCATGAAGATCGTCCATCTAGAAACAGAGGTATAATTGTCGAAAGCTCAGCTTAACCCACCCCCAAGCCACGGCAGCAACTGCGCGGTTAGCAGAGCGCGCGCTCATACGTTCGTAAAGAAGAAGAGTATCACATTTTTTGCAGGGTTCAGGGTATCTTGTAGTCGAGCCGTCTCGACTAAAGCCTTCTTACTTGTATTAAATTGGCCTAAAGATAAAACACAAATGTACGTTTAGACGTTATACATTTAGTTTGCCTAGAAATATTCCATATGGAACTCGTATGGGAAGTTGCTGGGCGTTTACTATTGTTGTTGGAAATGAGTTCTCTGGTTGGTTGTTTTAGTTTACGTATTGAAACTTCTGCAAATTGAGAATTCTGGGTATAATGATTTCATTTCCAAATAAGTAAGGGGTTGAAGGCAGCCATAATACATATATACATATTCTTGATTAAGATCAATAGTCAAGTTTATCTAGTCCGGCTCATGCACCCGTTCCTCTGTCAGGACGAACTTATTAATTTTCTTTGCTCGTCCGTGTTGATTTAACTCAGAAATCTCTCTTTTCACCTGACCTACTTATCGATCGTTATTATTGAGATTAAACATTCGCTGTTTGAATATAGCTCAACTATATAGATAATCTTAGAAACTAAAAATACAGCTTCGTGCACTGTGTCTGGGTAACTCCTAGTTAAATCGAAAATTCGTTTACATTTTTAAGGTTTTTTTTTGGCATAACTTATATACCATTTTATTATATTATTATTATATATTATTATATTTAGATAGATATTATGGATACGCAGATTTTGTAATTTTCAGATTTAGGATGCCACGTCCCCTTCGACAATTTGGCAGTCAGATACAATAAGATACTCTTAATCTACTCTGAAAATTTCGTAAGGATCGTTTATCTAGAAATGGAATTATAAGCATCCCAAGTTCAGCCCAACCCACCCCCAACCCACGGCAGCAACTGCACGGTTAGCAGAGTGCACGCTCATAGGTGCGTAAAGAAGAATATCACTTTTTTTGCAGGGTTCAGGGTATCTCTTAGTCGAGCCGTCTCGACTAGAGCCGTCTCACTTGTTTTCTAATGGAAGTATGATGAAAGAATTGATATATCGTTGATTTTACTTCACATATGTTGTTGACAACAGATCTGCTTTATAATACAAATTCATAAAATAACAAGAAGGCTCTAGTCGAGACTGCTCGACTACGGGATACCCTGAACACTTCAAAAATAATTTTATACTCTTCATCTTTATGCTCTTTTAACCGCGCGCTCTGCTAACTGCGTAATTGATGCAATGACTTGGGGTGGGTTTTTCTATTCTTTGGACGCTTATAACTCCACTTTTAGATGGATGATCTTCATGAAACTTTCAGAACGTAATAATAGCATTCAAATGTGTATATCTATCAAATTGCAAATGTCTAGTGCTTGAATTACGTTTTTACCAAATTTTCAGAAACGAACTCGTATACCGTGTGCTATACACGGACCTAATACAAAAGAATGAAGTCTCTTGCTCTTATACATACGCACGGGCGGATAGACGGACAGGGCTATATAGAATTTTCTCACCCTGATCAAGAATATACACAAAAAGAATTAACTCTCCAGCTCTACATATGTCTTCGGAAATCGACGCGTTAGAACATACGAACAGATGGATAAGGCTATATCGATCCAGCTCGTCACCCTGATCAAGAATATATACAGTCTGTCAAGAATGAGTTGGCACACTGGGAAAAAATTTGATTTTTTGACTTTAGATGCAAATATCTAAGTCAATAATGCAAAAAAAACAATTTTTTTAAAATGGGAATATGTTTAATATTATTTCTTTAATTTATATATAAAGAAAAAGAAGCAAAATAGTCAATTTGTAACAAATAAATCAACAAAAACAAATATCATTCAATAATAACAGTGTCAATAATGTGTTGGCACACTTTGCTTTGCACATCTGCGTTGGTCTTTTTCTTAGAAGTAACGGTATTTTACCGCTGTCACTGCATATTCTCGGCATCTATGCACATATTCTTTAACATTTTTTGTCAATTGGTTGAAAATTTTCGCTAGATACGAGTATAATAACACATTTAATATTTTAAAAATATGACTGGGAAGCGATTAAGCTTTAAGATGGTGCAGCTCATCTATTACAACCAAGAGATGGGCAAATCCGTTCCAGAATTGATGGACATGTTTTCTGTGCCCAGGAAAACGGTTTATAATCCGCTAAATCGGGCCGAAGAGGAAAACAGGCTGCTTTCAAAGACGGCACGAGGGCCGAAAAGAAAGCTAACTAACCGAGTAGAGACGCTAATTCTAAGAAAAGTGAACGCTAATCCGCATATTTGTTCCAGAAGTCTTGCCAAAGAGGTGAAGGAAGAATGTGGAATCGATGTCTCACATGAGAAGGTGCGCAAAGTCCTCCTACGGCATGAGTATAGTTCAAGTGTAGCACGGAAAAACCTTTTCCATTAGAAGCATACATAAAAAAGCGTTTTATTTTAGCTGTCAACATGGCTAGTCACCCCGCAGAATATTATGATAACGACATATTATGTTACAATACAAAAATAATGCAATTTTATAATGATGGTCCTCCTAGGGTATGGCGCAAGCCGTTGAATACGCTTGAAAAAAAAAAAATATAATTCTACACCCTGTATACTCATGCTACACTTGAACTATCCTCATGCCGTAGGAGGGCTTTGCGCACCTTCTCATGTGAGACATCGATTCCACATTCTTCCTTCACCTCTTTGGCAAGACTTCTGGAACAAATATGCGGATTAGCGTTCACTTTTCTTAGAATTAGCGTCTCTACTCGGTTAGTTAGCTTTCTTTTCGGCCCTCGTGCCGTCTTTGAAAGCAGCCTGTTTTCCTCTTCGGCCCGATTTAGCGGATTATAAACCGTTTTCCTGGGCACAGAAAACATGTCCATCAATTCTGGAACGGATTTGCCCATCTCTTGGTTGTAATAGATGAGCTGCACCATCTTAAAGCTTAATCGCTTCCCAGTCATATTTTTAAAATATTAAATGTGTTATTATACTCGTATCTAGCGAAAATTTTCAACCAATTGACAAAAAATGTTAAAGAATATGTGCATAGATGCCGAGAATATGCAGTGACAGCGGTAAAATACCGTTACTTCTAAGAAAAAGACCAACGCAGATGTGCAAAGCAAAGTGTGCCAACACATTATTGACACTGTTATTATTGAATGATATTTGTTTTTGTTGATTTATTTGTTACAAATTGACTATTTTGCTTCTTTTTCTTTATATATAAATTAAAGAAATAATATTAAACATATTCCCATTTTAAAAAAATTGTTTTTTTGCATTATTGACTTAGATATTTGCATCTAAAGTCAAAAAATCAAATTTTTTCCCAGTATGCCAACTCATTCTTGACAGACTGTATATACTGTGTGGGGTCTGCCACGCCTCCTTCTGCTTGTTACATACTTTTAACAAAACCATTATACCCTGGTTTTCTCATTTTCAATGGGCTCAGGGTATAAAAAGAAGAAATATCGATTCAATATCTGTTTACGAAATAAATGTGTGAACTGAAACAAGTTTCTTTTATATCGCATTGAGTAAAAAATATGTTCAATTGCATGGACCAGTTTTGAAATTAAGTAAATTTTGCAAGACACTTTGTATAGAAATATAGAGCTTGCTTGCTTAATCCAGTTTGATTATTAAGATTAATAATTAATTGCCTTTAAATAATCCACGTAACAGTAAAATTTCAGAAATATGTTATATTAATAACAATATATAAATAAAATATATATATGTACGTACATACATACATATGTATACAAAAAAACTCTGTATGTTTTGAATATACATATGTACATATATAGTGAAGCAATAATAATGCCAAATAAGTAGGAATGGAATTATTGTGGCATATTTTGTATGATTTTAAAAACAAGTAAAATGGCTCTAGTCGAGACGGCTCGACTACAAAATCCCCTGAGCCCTTCTTCAAACGAATAATATTCAAAGAATGCTTCGTTTCGATTCTCCACGCGTAACAAACTGTACATGAAACAAGTAAGAAAGCTGTAGTCGAGACTGCTCGACTACGAAATCCCCTGAGCCCTTCTTCGAACGAATCATCTCCCAAGAATTATTCGATTCGTCTCTGCACGCATAAGAAACTGTACATGCAAAACCACGCGCACACATAGACGCTGATCTACGCTTGTAGGCATGTATGTGTGTAAGCATTGCAAGCGTCTTGCTGTCTCGCTGCTTTGCTACTGCATCGCATGGTTTTTTATGAGAAAACTTTGATGATTAATAATTCTGTTTCTAGATGGAAAATCGTATTGAAATCTTCTGATTATGATTATGATATTCATATCTATATGCTAAACCAAACTGCATGTCTCTAGTATTTGAAATGCATTTTTTTTTTACATTTGGGGGTGGTGGGGCGAAGTGGGGACCGGAATCCAAAATCTGACAAAAACCGAAATTGTATTAAATTAGTATCTATATATATGCAGAAGAATTGTAGACTCTAACTCCAAAGATGAATTAGCTAGAGTTTTATAACTGGTTCCCGATAAATTTGTTTATCGATAACTTTGCAAATATACAAGTTATCGAATTTCTGAAACAAACTCGTACTGCGCGTGCAATACTCGAACCTAACACAAAAAGAATGAACTCTCCAGCTCTACATATGTCTTCGGAAATCGACGCGTTAGAACATACGAACAGATGGATAAGGCTATATCGATCCAGCTCGTCACCCTGATCAAGAATATATATATACTTATGAGGTCTCGACGTCTCCATCTGCCTGTTACATACATTTTTACAAAACCATTATACCATAAATTACTACTTTCAATGGGTTCAGGGTGTACAAATTTTAAGTTTAGATTAAATGTAAGTGTGGGAACTACATTATAAGAAACGATAATAAATAGAAATGTTACGTGGGACTTATGCATGTCTCTTTAAACATTTATTTAGAACTTGCTTAAACTGTAACTCACAATCGGAAAACAATGTTTCTCTTAATGCATTTAATACAATTGATAATTAATCAACATCAGCAAAATCGAATGAGTTTTCTGCATATGAGTTGTGCAGGTAATCGTGCAACAGGCCCGCAATGCATCAACGGATTGAGCCCTCTGCTCTTCTTCACATGCCACATGGATAGTTCATTGGAAACAAAAGATATGATAAGTTACCATGTACCATAAAGAATTAGCAACATTGAACATTTTAAGACCCCTCAAAGATCTCTGTCTTACGGCTACCAATTGTTTGGTTCGCTGAGTAGTTCTTATAAAAGCAGTTAACAACAATTGTGTTGATTCTTCTCAACTCGGAAATGTGAGCTGCCTAAAGCCTAATGACTAAGGACTAGAAGTGAACAATACTGCTATTCATTGTTGCATTGTTCCAATTTATATGAATACAGCTTTAGAGTTGAAAACAAGTAAGAAGGCTCTAGTCGAGACGGCTCGACTACGAGATACCCTGGACCCTGCAAAAAAAGATACTCTTCTTCTTTACTCACTTATGAGCGCGCGCTCTGCTAACTGCGCAGTTGCTGCCGTGGCTTGGGGGTGGGTTGGGCTGAACTTTGGACGCTTATAATTCCATTTCTAGATGGACGATCTTCATGAAATTGTCAGAGTAGATTAAGAGTATCTAAATGAATTTATGTACCAAACTGCAAGTCTCTAGTACTTTGAATTTTTTCAAATTTGGGGCAAAGGGGGCGTGGCATCCAAAATCTGATAACTACATTATCCGCGTATTCTTAATACCTATCTAAATAAACTAATTTAACATCTCTAGCTAAAACGGACGGATAGACGGACGGATGGGCGGATGGACGGACGGACGGATGGACAGACAGAGCCGAATCAACTTATTTTTTTATGCTGATCAAGAATATATATACTTTATGGGGTCTGCGACGTTTTCAATGGGTTCAGTTAATGGGTTGGTTAATATAAAATAAATGTCAGGAGCTGTTATCATACGCATATTCAAATCGCTATAAATTGTTATCTTTCGCCTGCGCTTTGTTTTCCTGTGGGTTATATAACTAATCAGATTTCACATTCGTAACGGAGACAATTGAGTTTTGAGGAGCGTTTAAGATTTTGAACGAGATTCGTAGGTGCTACAACATCTGCAGCAATAATAGCAACAACAATGCGAAGCTATCTAAAATCAATTTAGAGTTACGCTAGCTGCTGCTGCTGCTGCAGCGACCCGCAGACGAGTTTCACCTTTGGCTTTGATGCTTCGGCAACTAGCTTGACTGGAAATCAATTCAAGTGGCCTCCTCACCCAAGTTCCTCCCACCCCTCGTCACTCAATCAACGCATTGCGACCGACATCGTTAGCTGCCCACTGACAAGGGCAAGCAATGAAAGTCATGCCATTATGATATAACTTTTGGTCCACAAGTTACCAAATTTTTATGCATGTATTTTTTTATACCCTGAACCCATTGAAAATGGGAATTCAGGGTATAATGGTTTTGTGAAATGTATGTAACAGGCAGAAGGAGACGTCGCAGACCCTATAAAGTATATATATTCTTGATCAGCATAAAAAAATAAGTTGATTGAGCCCTGTCCGTCTGTCCGTCCGTGTGAACGTCGAGATTTCGGAAACTACAAAAACTAGAGAGCTGAAATTTCACATGAACACTCGTATGTTACCTACGCAATACGAGTTTATTTTGTTTTTTCGATAACTCGTCCCATTTCCAAATTATCGATAAAAAATTTGTTTTCATTTTTTAGGTTTTTTGGGTATAACTACTACACCGTTTTAGCTAGAGACTTCAACTTTATATATTTAGATAGATATTATGGATACGCATTTTTACGCGATTTTGTAGTTCAGATTTTGGATGCCACGCCCCCTTCGTCCACAATTTGGAAAAAACGCATTTCAAATACTAGAGACTTGCAATTTGGCATAGATAGATAGATTCATATATCCTTAATCTACTCTGAAAATTTCATGAAGATCGTCCATCTAGAAATGGAGTTATAAGCGTCCAAAGTTCAGCCCAAACCACCCCCAAGCCACGGCAGCAACTGCGCAGTTAGCAGAGCGCGCGCTTATAAGAGCGTAAAGAAGAAGAGTATAACTTTTTTTGCCGGGTTCAGGGTATCTCGTAGTCGACCCGTCTCGACTAGAGCCTTCTTACTTGTTTAAATTTATTAACAAATAATTGAACAATGACGAGTATGCAGATACATATATATTTATATAAATATATATGTATATATATATATATATGTATATGTATATATATATACATATATATATACATATATATATATATATATTACACATCTGTTTGAATGCATCCAAATGGGCAAAAGAATCATTCATTATAAAAAGCTGCACACTTTTTTTGTGTACAGCTTAAATGGGTGGCAGTAAATGCTGTACAACTTGTATGTATCGACAGCTTGCAGTCTCACTCACTCCCATGCTGTACAGCACCTTATGAGTACACTAAAACTACTGTACAGTGTTTTTTACTGCACACTATTTTGGTGTGCAGTAAACTCACTGTACACTGAGTTGTTATTGAGGACGCTTCATACAAAGTTTCTTCAATAAAATTTCATACACATTTTATAAATTTATTTCATATTTATAAATTTATTTCTGAAAATGACTCATTATATAATAAATTAATATTTGAATGCAAAAACATTATTTTATTTACTAAGTCATTCGTTGTTGCAACTTTGCAACATTTATAATTAATTAAATTTTTAGCAACCGAAAAGGCTCTTTCGGATGCTGCACTACTTGCTGGAACGGCTAACATTTTACATTTTATCAGCTTGCCTTTGCAAGTTAATAAACAAATATTTTTGATAGTGTTTATTTATTAAACTCCAAATTCGAACTCTCACAATGCCAATTGTATTGCATTGCATTGCAAAGGCAACGCACAATACAACTGACTAGCGATTCGATCGATGTGCAGCAAGCCTTATATACTTGCTTCTCTTGCATATGGAATTTTCTAGAAAGTTTAATGCTTAATAAATGCTTACTTCTGAGTTGATGATGAGTTTTTCGAGAATATTCTACAACAGTTTACATTTAATAATATAATATATAATATAATAATATTTAATACATATTTTTTATATATATTTGTATATTTATATTTATTATTTATATATTTATATTTATTATAAGAGTCGCTTGACTAATGGGGTGATAGCTTGCACAGCTGTTAGGCATGACAGAAATGCTGTTCTCATAATTGTATATGGTGTACAACGTGTAGAAACGAGACAAAAATTGTCCTCACTCACGAAGTGTACTACATTTTACTGTTCTCACTCTAGTTGAGAACAATTGAAATGCTGTTCTCGATTCTTCTGCACACTAGAAAATACTGTACAGTAATGAAATGGGTTCAGTATTTTGAGAACACTTTACTACTGTACAGTACTATGCTGCAAGAAATGAATGTATTCTTGCAGACCTGTAATATATATATAAATATATATATATATATATATATATATATATATATATATATATATATATATATATATATATATATATATATATATATATATATATATATATATATATATTTATATATATATTACAGGTCTGCATATATATATATATATATGTGTGTGTGTGTAAGTATATAAATATGCAATAAATGACTGTGAGATGAATTGGCCTAGCAAAAAAAAAACTTAAAAAACAATTCCTCCTTCCTGTTACATACTTTTAACAAACCCATCATACCTTGATTTCCCATTTTCAATGGCCTCAGGGTATAAAAACAATGCATTTGGTCCAACTAAGCGAGATGAGTGCAGCCACCGCCACCACTGGCATAGCCTCCATGATGTTGCTGTTGCTCTTGGACGCGCATCACCTTAAGCGTGCCGCGCTGCACGACATGTCCGCTCTTGAAGAAGGCGCCCTGTGCTTGATCAGCGCTCATAATAATAGCCTTACCCCTGTGACCGAAGGCGTCGATCAGCTGGCTGTTGATGGCGTCCACATTACCATATCCGCCGCCGCCTCCATAGGGTGCATCCTCCTGCAGCACGAGCTGAATGATCTGTGGCAAAATCGAATTCAACTGCTGGCTGTTGTAGGAGACATCGCCACCGCCATAGCTATGGCTGGCTGCATAGGATTGGCCATAACCGCCGTTGGCGTGATAAGCTATTGGCGCCGCGTGCTCAATCACCTTGTATACCTGCTCACCATAGGAGCCATGACTGTGCATAGCATAGCCATGTCTATAGCTTTGGCCGCCAATAGAGCCGCCTCCATTGCCATAGCCGTTTCCATTTTCCAGAATGACCTTGATCAGTTGAGTGGAGCCACCGCTAATGCCGCCGCCATATGAATAGCCATGTCCATTTCCATGGCCATAGGAGCCAGCGCCTGCACGTGCACCTCCACCACCATAAGCATAGGCATGTCCGCTTCCGTGAGCTCCTCCATTGCTGGGCGTCGCTATGACATTGTAAGTGGTCTTAGTGCCTCCATCGCTGCCACCTCCTCCGCCACCGCCCAAGAATGACAAAATTGTGGCGTTACATACGGCGAACGTGGCCAATAGACAAACGAAGGCCTGAGACGAGAGCAGAACGATGCATCAGTCATCGGAGCATGGTTTATCGGAAGGAGCAGCTGCTGACTTACCTTCATGTTGGCTTTCTCTGAATCTCCCTCTCTCTTTCTTGAATTAAATTGATATTGTGCTCGGGCACCGATGCGCGTCGAGCTGTTCCCGGTTAGCGAATGATGCTACTTTCGCGTTGCCGTCGAGCTTTTATACGGGCTGCTCAGCTATACAGTTCCTGTTAAAGGGCCGTCCATCGTCTATCATCCGGCGTCCGGAATCGGTTGCAACAACACGCTACCCGCTGCTTGTTACTAAGATTCGTAAGCTCAGCGATGACGTCGCCGATGAAGAGTCGGCGATACGCATGCGAAGTGGAATGCTAATGGTAATTGGAAGATACGCGTAATGTGACGCAAACCGAAGCCACGCGATGCTCGACTTCAAAGCCAAAACCAAATGATTTTGCTTTCGGCCGCTGGTCTTCTCAACTCTCATAATTCACTTGAGATATTTCAAAGAAACTACAAAGCAAAGACAAAAGATGAATAAGAAATCAACTGACTTGAGCATACCCTGGACATATTATGCAGCATTATAGAGATACGGTAGTAGCTAGATATCCCTGAATACTCTCTAGAATATATCCTAAAAGATACTATTGAAATTGCCATAAATTCTATTCTTAAACATTCCAATTTTTTATTAATTTCCAAGCACTCGAAGATATGCTATAAGATATTGCAGAATAGAACAGATAGATTCTTTTAGAACACCCCCGTGTGGTATATCTGAAACTTGTAAACTCTATAAGATTGTCTTTCCAAATGCATTTTAAATATATTATTATTCTGATAAATAACAGGAACAATACAGATTTGTGTTTGCATTTATTTATTTTATATTTTATTTATTAGCGTTGGATTTTGAAAACTTGATATATTTTAGCAATACCCATGAGCCTACACAACTAGAATTTATAATGTCTATGCAATGTGATAAAACCTATAATTTGGGGGCAGTGGAAATCATATTCAATCGTAACGTCAACAAACTTTTGCAGGGTATATTGATATGAAGAGGAGCAGTAGAGTTTAATGTCTTGCTCGACTTTTTGTTCAGCTCCTACGCATTTCATTTTAAAGGGTGCTTTAGGTAAATTTGCAGTGTATAAATAAGAATTGATTTGATAAATGGAGTGAATTTAATTTCATATATCACATAATAAATTATTCCATTTTCTAATCAATGCAAAATTTGTTGCTAATATTTGTTTCGCCACCACTAAATATGTGTCATATAAACACTTTGAACCTGTTATAATATCAGCAAGAGTGGCCTTAAATTAAATAATTGGGCGAGGTATCTGGCTCAAGATATAACTCCATTACTAGATGGACGACCTTTTTTAAACCTTTTAGAATATATTAATAGCATCCAAATGTGTCTCTTTGCCAAATTACAAGTATTTTAAATGTGTGTGTACAAGTATTTAAAATTTTCCCGATCCGCTCACTAGGGGCGTGGCAAATCGGAAAACCCTTCCGCCCATAGTCAAGTTATCATACTAGATAATGAGCTAGAGAGTTGCAATTTGGAATGTATACTCGGGGTGACAACCCAAGTTCAAAAAGCTATGGCGGATATATCTACGCCCATTGGGGGCGTGACAAATCGGGAAATACGTATCTTCTACACCGTTAAAGCTAGAACGCTGAAATTTTGCATGTGAGTTAATGTTATGATTCTAAGAAGATCGATCAAAAAGTTTTATGTCTATGCCCATTGGCGGCGTTTCAAATCGGACCTGAATATATAGTGATTTTTCAAATTGTGCTATATTTTGAACACTATTGACACTAGAGACTTGAAATATTGCATGTATACTCGGGTTGACAACCCAAGACCAATAAGCTATGGTAGATATATCTACGCCCACAGGAGGCGGGGCAAACCGCAAAAAAGTATATCTCCTACAGTTTTAGAGCTAGAAGCTTGCAATTTAAATGGTTCAGTTACTAATGTCCTCCTCTATCGATGACCTAAAAATAATTTTTCAACCCCTTTGTGGGCGTGGCATATCGAAAAATACCCTGTAATTTTCGCATTTTTGGAATGTAAGCAACCAAATTTTGCAGGCATGTTAGCCTCGGCTCTTTCTAAGAACTGGCAAAAAATTATGCGTCTACGCCCACTGGGGGCGTGGCAAATCGGCAAAGAAGTTTGTTGTGGCCAACTGCATAATTCATGCATATAATAGCTTAGTATCAATTGCTAACATGGCAAAAAGCATTTAAACATAAATATAATAATATTAATGAATTTAAAAAATAAAATTTATAAGTTTTCGATTAATAAACAAAAATTTCCAGCGGGATTCGAACCTAGGTCTTTTGAAAACAACATGTAATCGTTAGCTAAACCAAAATAAATTCACAGCTGATCAGCAGCTTGTGACAAAACAAAACAATACAATCGCAATTCTCGCAATATGTATACCCAATATACTCTTTTTCCCTTTTTAAGGGAACAGACTATAAAAATTAAAAAATAATAGTTTTTGAAAAAAGTCTTCTGCGGGACTCGAACCCACGTACCTAATTATAGCTTGCATAGCGCTTACCACCAGCGCCACTACCCTGATATGAGCTATGTTAACTAAAACGAAATAAGGCAATGCTAGAGCGCATTTTGACAAAATTAAAGTAACGATCGAAAAATTCACAATTCAGTCAGAATTCTTAGAATATTCTGGCAAACTTTTGTATGCATACATAGAAAATTGTGTGTATACTCGTATAGTGTGTACATGTGTAAATCTGTATGTATGTGTAGGAAAAACGTTGTTGCTTGCCATGTACGTTTTCTAATTGCCGAAATATTTCGTTAATAAAATGTTTATTAAATAAATAAGATGCACCTAGGGGAACAAAGTATATCGCAGTTAGTTGCGCCTAACTGCAACGTTCTTACTTGTTTTTTATTGGTACCGAAGGGGGCATGTGGTCTGCGACATTCTTTTTTCAAAACCATTATACCCTGAATTCCTATTTTCAATAGGTTCAGACTAACCAAATATGCAACAATAACACGAGCATTAGCGCAGATTCGAGCCGAACGATTCATAGCCCCCACACCTTCCACGCACCCCACTTGGGCCATAGATCTCACGTGTATCAAAAATTGACCGGCTCTTTGCATATGATTATCGATTCGAGATTTGTTTCTCTTGTTGTTGCTGTTGTGATTTTTGTGTTGTTGCAACAACCTGGCCGCTTCTCGATTGAACCAATCTGTTGTTAGCTTTGAGCCATAAACATCTTCGCAGTCGCTCTCGACGGCGTCGTCGCAGTCAGCGAAGCAGCTAGCTTATATCATGCAAGTGATTTGAAATTTTGTTGAGTTTTGTATGAATTATTGTATAAATTATTTAATGCGCATTGTTGCGCATCTATTATAATTATTATTTTTGTTATTATTGTTGCTTCTTCGCTCTTGCATTTTGTTGAAATGCGATTGGTATTTTATCACTGGAAAATAGTGACAAACAAACACAGAGATAAACAAGTAAGAAGGCTCTAGTCGAGACGGCTCGACTACGAGATACCCTGAACCCTGCAAAAAAGCGAATACTCTTCTTCCGCACAGTTGCTGCCGTGGCTTGAGGGCGGGTTGGGCTGAAATGTTGACGCTTATAACTCCATTTCTAGATGGACGATCGTTATGAAATTTTCAAAGTAGATCAAGAGTATCTAAATGTATATATGTGCTAAATTGCAAGTTTATAGTAATTTATATGTATATACTTTATGGGGTCTGCCACGCCTCCTTCTGCCTGTTACATACATTTAACAAAACCATTATACACTGATTTCCCATTTTCAATGGGTTCAGGGTATAAAAATGGAGTTGCAGCTTCAGGTGATTATACTTGATTATGATTGTTGAGGATTGTTTGCATATGTAAGGTAATGTATGGAATGATTAGGTATGTGGTTGGTTAATCAATGACCAGCATACCACTTACTTCCAGGCGCGTGGGCAAAAAAGAAGAAAAAAACGGCTAAAAGTTGTTGACTCACTTCTATTTTATTGATTCATCAGAGATTGTTGAATGTTCGTTTAGTTATGTAATTAAGGGAGCATAACAAACATATATAAAGAAATGAAAGAAAAATAGAAAGCATTTTATAAAAAACAAGTAAGAAGGCTCTAGTCGAGACGGTTCGACTACGAGATACCCTGAACCCCGCAAAAAAAAGTGATACTCTTCTTCGCGCAGTTGCTGCCGTGGCTTGGGGTGGGTTGGGCGTAACTTTGGACGCTTATAACTCCATTTCTAAATGGACTATCTTTATGAAACTTTCAGAATATATTAATAGCATCTAAATGTATATATTTGCCAAATTTCAAATCTTTAGTATTTTAAATGCGAATGCTGGCGAAGGGGGCGTCGCATCAAAAATCTGAATTAGAAAATCTGCGTATACATAATATCTATCTCAATATATAAATTTGAAGTCTCTAGCTAAAACGGTGTAGAAGTTATGCCCAAAAAACCTAAAAAATGTAAACGAATTTCTTATCGATAACTTGGATATGGAATGATTAATCGAAAAACTCGTACTGCGTAACTAACATACGAGTGTTCATGTGAAATTTCAGCTCTCTAGCTTTTGTAGTTTCCGAAATCTCGTCGCTCATACAGACGGACAGACGGACGGACGGACTGACGGACGGACAGATGGACAGGGCTAGATCAACTAATTTAATTATGCTGATTAAGAATATATATACTTTATGGGGTCTGCGACGTCTCCTTCTGCCTGTCACATACATTTTCACAAAACCATTATACCCTGAATTCCCATTTTCAATGGGACGATCCTCGAGCAGATCGTCGATTGCATCCAGTTTATTTTGGAAGGTGCTTATGTCATCGCTAGGAGTTAGGTAGCAACTGACCACTGCGACCTCTCTGAAGCGTGCGTAGACGTAGCAGTTTCCCAACTTGCCCTGCGTCCGTAAAAATGCAGCATTTTGGTGATTTTTTGCAGTCTTTCATTTTGTGTCCTGCTTCACCGCATTTGATGCAGATGCTACCGCCGCTTCGATCCGGTCCTATGCAGTTGGTCTGCAGGTGACCGACTCCGAAGCATCTTTAGCATCTGCGGATGGGTTGACACATTCTGGGTCTAGCCCTGACAAAACTAATTTTAAGATCTGTCTTAATGTCTCCGCTTATTGGCTTTCTAAAGTTACAAAAGCCCTATCCTGCTCTCGACTGTTTGGGGCAGTGACTTTTATGCGTAGGTCCGCTGATGAGTTGTCAAGGACTTGTCGCACTGCCTCAGCCACCTTGGATTCTGCGGTTAGTGAGTCGAGATCTCGGATCTCCACTGTCGCTGTAGGCTTTAACTCGGCTACCGAAGCTGTTTTCTTAACGGTAGCCTTCAGTTTTTCAACCAGCTCCGGTTGTAACTTTTCCCCGTTGCTCAGTTCCACAAGGAGTGCTCCGGATCGGGGTTTCCTTATGCCTCTCACATTTGTCTTTTCGTCCTGTTGGATTGTGCTGCGTATGTTTCTTAAAACATCTGTGAAGCTTTGTCCACTTTCGGGCTTTATGAGGACTGCTTCCGTGCGGTGTGGTTTTTTCTTCTCTTTTCTTATTGGTGCTGCTGCCACCTTCGGCCTCTCCGCGGGTGCCGAAGTAGCTTTATTCGCTCTTTCTTGCCAAGCCCCTTTTCTGGTGACTTTTTGCCACAGATTCTGTTGTTTCTTGCAAAGTTTTTTGCCGGACTCAGACTCTAAAGGGCAAGGGCCTGTCTCTTTTGAATGGTAGGTGTTTCCACAGTTTCCAAAATTCTTGCCTCTCTCTCTCTGCTGCTGGTTCTGATTGCCTCTGTTTAGTTGCTTCAGCCTCCAGCTTCTTCCAGGAGTTCCTGCAGTGTCCTAAAATATCTAATAGTTCGTCTAGGTCGGATACCCCGCTTTTAACATCCAGACTGATGTTTTTTGCTTAGCGACAGCGGCTTTTATACGTCGCAGGGCCTTGTGATATTTTAGGATGGCATCCTCTTCCTCGGCACGGAGTTTTAGCATATATTCATGCCTTGCTTCCGCGGTAGCGTCTTTTGAAGTTTCCTCCACACTTTTTGGCGCCTGTGCTACAGGGCTCCGTTGCATTTTTGAGCTTTTGTCAAAGCCCAGTCTTGGGTCCGTGAAGCGGGCATCACTTTCTTCTTGTGGTGTTCCACTGTTTGTCTTCTTTATTATAGGAAGGTGTCTTCATAATAATAATAATAATAATAATAATAATAATAATAATAATGTTGAAAATGTAACTGAAAGCATTAACATAAGCAAACATGTAATCTGGCAACACCATACAAAGAATGTAATTAACATTCTATTCTGTTTCACTCTTTATTAAACCTTTAACCGAATCACATCGTTTTATTCTCGCGGATATTGCAAGGCAAAGCCACATATACCGAACATTGGTTATGGGCCCAGAGATGATGCAAAATGGTATAAGGGCGATAAGAAGGCAAGAGCATATATAACCCTAAACGTGAAGCCATCTCAGTTGATGCATATTAAAAAGTGCACAACAGCTGAAGAAATCTGGGAAAAACTCAAAGAGTTGCACATGCCAGTTGGACCGATTCAAAAAGTGCAAGCATATCAGAAGCTGATTCGTTTAAGCATGCAGCAGGGAGATGACATCGTCACTTATATCAATTCATTTGTAGAAATAATTGATAAATTGGCAGAGCTAGATATAACTCTAAACGACAAAATAAAGGTAATTATGCTACTGAGCAGTTTACTAGATACGTGGGAGAGCTTTATAGTAACTATAGTTACGCGCGATGAGTTGCCAAAATTTGATGCTGTAAAAATCAAATTAATAGAAGAAGGCACACGAAAGTCAGAGAAGGCAGAAAGAGAGGTTAAAGCAGAAACGCAAGCTGGAACGGAATAGACAGTTTAACGGAAAGTGTTTCAACTGCGACAAATTTGGGCACCGAGCAAGCGAATGCAAATCAAAGAAGAGGTCCGATAGAAAGAGAATGAGCAGCGAACAAGCAAGCAGCCTAATGCATTGTTTCGCTGGAGAGCAGAAAAATAGCGTATGGTGCGTAGACAGCGGCGCAACATCTCATATGTGTTGCGATCGCAACATGTTTATAAGCTACGCTGAAAAAGAAACGCCGATAATGCTAGCTGTAAATAAGTATGTTGCTGCAAAGGGAATTGGAAACATGAAAATAAAATGAGAAAACTGCATAATAAATTTAAAAAATGTTTTGAATGTGCCGGAATAATTTTTAATAATTTTTTTTTTTTTTTTTTTTTTGGGTTGAGGTAGGTAAAAATGCTTTATGCACCGTCAGTCAGGTCGTCACTCTACTGGTGTGTCGGACTGCATGACTGCTTACCGACTAAAAAAAACCTCCTCTTCTAGGGCTAAATTCCACCTTGGAACCGGGAACTATCTCGCATTAACCTTCAAGGTGGCGCCCTCAAATATGCTCTATCTGAGCGTTACCCTCTCTGTGCCTGCGTCCAGGTCATACTTCTGCCGCCGCAGAACATTTTTGGCGAAGTCACAGACTTTTTTCCGGGCATCAATGCTGCTGCACATTTTCTGTACTATTGTATCTACTGTGACTTCGCCGACAGAGCCTGCCAAGGCGGTTCTCTCTTCTGACCACCTTTCGCAGTCGAAGAAAGTGTGTTCTGCGTCGTCCATTGTATTTTTGCAGTAAATACAGGTGGATTCATCCGTTTTGCCCATCTTATATAGGTACTTTCGAAAGTATCCATGACCGGAGAGCATTTGTGTGAGATAAAAAGACGTTTCACCGTGCTTTCTACTTATCCACTGCTCTAGATCGGGGATTACTTTTGCAGTCCATCTTCCATATCTTTCGGACGACCATCTCGCCTGCCAGGAGGCTATGGTTTGCTGCCGTATGATCTTTGCTGCCTGTTCAGAGAATTCTCCACTCTGCCGGAGTTGCCATATTTTCTTGCGTTCTTGAGCAAGTAGGTCCGCTGGTATGACTGCTGCTATCACGACTACTGCAGCTCCAGATACTGTGCGATACGCCGATGTTATCCGCAAGGCTGCTCTTCTCTGCACGGATAACATCGGTTTTCGCCTTACAGCTGCCTGTAGAGTATCCGCCCATACTTCGCCACCATAGAGTAGTGTAGCGTTCATCGTTTCCATAAGAAGTCTCCGTTTCCCTTCCGTCGGACCGTCAACGTTTGCCATCAGTCTACTGAGAGAGCCCGTTATTGCAGCTGCTTTTCGCGTGGCGTGCTTCAGCTGTTCCCCGAAAGTGAGTTTGCTATCCAGTCTAACGCCTAGATAGTTCACTGTCCTCTGGGTCCTTATTTGATTTCCGCTTACTCGCATCTCTATTTCGGTTGGAATCTGCTTTCCTGTAAACAGAAGTAACTCTGTTTTATGGGTGGCAAATTCCAATCCTTGAGAGCTAAGCCATGTCTGCGTGCGGATCATGACTTGGGTCAGTCTCTTTTGGGCTTCTGTGGTGTTTCTGGCAGTGATAACGGCCGCGATGTCGTCAGCGTATCCGATTAGAAATGTTTCTTCAGGCATTTCCAGTCTTAGAATGTCGTCGTAGCTGATATTCCACAGGTCGGGTTCTAGGATCGATCCCTGTGCAGTCCCTCCAGTCACTCTATAGCGTTTTGTACCAGTCTGTGTGTCATACAGGAGTACTCGATCCTGCAAGTAGCTCCTCATCATATGCACTAGGTACTCCGGTATTCGAAAATGTTGCTCCAGGGAAGCAAGCATATCGCTCCATCTAACACTATTGAAAGCATTTTTGACGTCGAGCGTTACTAATAGAACCACTGGGCGCGAGTATGCATTTCCTCTTTTCGTTGCTCTGTCTGCCTGTACAACTTCATCAATAGCCCCCATAGCCTGCCTGGGGCTGAGTCCTCCAGCGGCATCTATTGCAGCTAGTAGCCTTGGTTTCAGGAGCTTTTCTAACAGCTTACCAGCTGTATTTAGCATACACAATGGACGGTATGCCGATGGGGTGTTGGGATCGCCTTTGCCTTTGCTGATGAGCACAAGTCTCTGCTCTTTCCAAACTTCTGGGAATAATCTTTCTTTTAGACATGCGTTGTACATTCTAAGGAGAAAAGTTGGTCGTCCTGTTGCTATCATCTTCAGTATCTCTGCCGGTATATTGTCTGGTCCCGGGGATTTTTTATTTTTCAGGGAGAGTGCCGCAATCTTGAACTCTTCCTCCGTAAAATTCGTTTCGTGAATGTGTGTTG
Source organism: Drosophila borborema (assembly GCA_030914335.1). Taxonomy (NCBI): domain Eukaryota; kingdom Metazoa; phylum Arthropoda; class Insecta; order Diptera; family Drosophilidae; genus Drosophila; species Drosophila borborema. The sequence continues at coordinate 51,401 of JAUESP010000281.1, read as the reverse complement.
GGAATAGTGTTTCCACTATGTGGTCCATCGTTTCATCATCCACGTTAGGCGTTGCTCCAGAGTTCCTCAATTTTTTCATGACTACTTTGTAGCCAAGTCCCCAGGGATCTCTGTTTACATCTTTGCAGAGCTCCTTCCACTTGTCTTGTTTGCTGCGAGCTATAGCAGTCGACAGCTCCTTTCTCGCATTCTTCGCTGCAACCGCTTCTAGAATAAAATTTCCAGTGCGTCGTGCTCTTGTCAGTTTTCTTCTGCACTGTATACACTCTTCTTTTTTCTGCGATATCGTGGTTCCACCAGTATGCCTGCCACCTACTGCCATGTTTGCCGTGCGTTCTTAGCATCGAAACGTTACACGCTTTTACCATGGCTGTAAGGCTTCTTTCGACAATTTGGTTCCTACTCAGTGCCCCATCGAATTGTCGCTCACTTCTGTCTAGTTCAGTGAGTAATTTTTCCGTATCAATTTTATTTATGTCCCATCTGCGCGGTTCTTTTATAGGACGCGCGGGGGGGTACTTGTCGTCTATTATTCTGGTAGGTGTATGAGATATACTCATGATCACTACCAGTGAAATCGTCCAATACTTTCCAGTCCTTGATCCGATCTATAATATGCTCGGATGCAAGGGTTATGTCCGGAATAGTGCCTTCGCATCCTGGCTTGTGGAAGGTGGGTCTGTTACCGCGGTTTGCTACATCAAGTCCAGTCCTGGCTGCCATATCCATGATTTTACGTACTCTAGAGTTAGTCGAGGGCATAACCCAATCTACTGCTCGTGCGTTGAGATCGCCTGCCACAATGAAAGGCTTCCTTCGATCCATGAGCAGGTCCTCGATTGCGTCTAGCTTAATTTGGAAAGTGTTTATGTCGTCGCTAGGTGTCAGGTAGCAGCTAACTACTACGACATCCCTGAACCGTGCGTAGACGTAACAATTTCCTAGCTTGCTCTCTTGTAGCAGCTGTCCACTGGCACTGGGAATCCATATGGCCATAGTCTTGGTTTCGTCCTCTAACCAGACTCCGTTTGCTTTCTGCTTGTATTGCTCACTAATGATCACAATGTCGATAGCGTATTCCGCTACGATCTGTGTCAAAAGTGCATCTGCAGTTTTGCTCCGGTGTAGGTTACCTTGAAGTATCTTTATCATGGTGCTATACGAGTACCTGGGCATTTCTGTCATCCTGGCATGTGGGCAACAGAGCTACGCCCTGCGTCAGTGCAGATGCAGCATTTTGGGGGTTTTTTGCAGTCTTTCATTTTGTGACCTGCTTCCCCGCATCTAATGCAAATGCCTCCGCCATTTCGGTCTGGTGCCGTACAATTGGTCTGTAGGTGACCGACCCCGAAACATCGATAGCATCTGCGGATGGTGTGGCACATTCTGGGCCTGACACTGACAAAACCTATTTTAAGTTGTAGGTTGAGCAGCGTCTCCGCTAATTGACTTTCCAGTGTTACGAAAGCTCTTACCTGCTCTCGGCTGTTCGGAGCAGTGACTTTTATTCGCAAGTCAACTGTTGTGTTGGCGAGTGCTTTATACACTGCCTCAGCCACTTCGGACTCTACAGTGAGTGAGTCGAGATCTCTGATCTCTACTGTCGCTGTAGGCTTCAGCTCGGCTACCGTGGCTGTTTCCTTGACGATATGCTTTAGTTTTTCAACCAGCTGCTGTTGTATCTTTTCCCCTTTACCGAATTCCACAAGGAGTGCCCCGGATCTGGTTTTTCTTATGGCTCTCACGTTTGCCTTTTCGTCCTGTTGGATTGTGCTGCGTATGTTTCTAAGAACATCTACGTAGCTTTGTCCACCTTCAGGTTTTATGAGGACTGCTTCCGTTCGGAGGGGCTTCTTTTTCTCTTTTTTTTGGCGTTTTCGCTGCTACTTTTGGCTTCTCTCCGGTTGCCGAGGTAGCTTTTTCCGCTCTTTGGTGTGAGACACCTTTTTTGGTAACTTTTTGCCAAAGATTTTGTGGTCTTTCGCAGAGTTTTTTACCAGACTCTGACTCTAGGGGGCTTGAGGCCTGTCTCTTTTGTATAGTGGGTGTTCCCGCTGGTTCCGAGCTCTTTGCCTCTCTCTCTATTAATGGCTGTTGCTTCTGCTTATTAGCTTCAGCCTCGATCTTCTTCCAGGAGCTCCTGCAGTGTCCTAAGACATCGAGCAGTTCGTCCAGGTCCGATACCCCGCTTCTTACGTCCAGGCTAATGTTTTTTTGTTTAGCCACAGTGGTTTTTATACGCCGCAATGCCTGACGGCATTTCAGTATGGCATCCTCCTCCTCGGCACGGAGTTTCATCATGTACTCCTGCCTTGGTGACATCACCAGCCCTGTATTAGTGCTTGGGGCGCCTGCTTCCGTCGCGGTTGTTTTCGGAGTTTCCTCCACGCTTTTTGGTGCAGAAGCTACCGGGCTTCGCTGTATTTTTGAGCTTTTACCAAAGCCCAACCTTGTGTCAGTGAAGCGAGAGTCACTTTCCATTTGTGGTTGTTCGTCGGTCTTCTTGTTGTTCTTGTTGTTGTTGTGGTTGTTGTTCATTTTTTGTTTTTTGGGTCCCAACTCCAAGCCGCTATCTCAGCTCGGATGTACAGTCACTCAGACGATCTTCATGGTTGTCTGTGCAGAGCAGGGGGCCATGCGAGGGTTGACGCTGGACTTTATGGGGGCCAGCGTTCAGAGCCAAGATCTTGTGCAGATTAAGGATATATATCAACTTAAACCTATACCACCAAAAATTAAATTGGCGACGAGCTTCGAACGTACTTGGGTTTTAACGGGACGGAGGCAGCAGCAGCATTATCCTAGAAGCCATTTCTGCAAGATGTCACTCTTGCTTACTGAGGTCCTAGAATGCTACTCTTGTCAGCCCAGGTGCAAACATTTCCAAAATCGTATATTTTTTTCATAGTCCGTGGTCGGTCGAAGATTTCACTTTAGTTCCATCTTTTTGTTTTTTCTGAAGTCGCTGCCCACATAGTTCACGATTGGTCGGCTGGCCAATCGCAGTCCAGTGGGCTGATCTTCAGAAAGCGCCGTGTGGTAGGTTAGTCGCCTTGTACGACAAGCTTCTCTACCAACTGGGTGGGTATTCTACTACCCGCTTCCCCCACGGGTAATAATAATAATAATAATAATAATAATAATAATAATAATAATAATAATGATAATAATAATAATAGAATAATAATAATAACAAGTAAGAACGTTGCAGTTAGGCGAAACTAACTGCGAAATACTCTGTTCCCATAGGTGCATTTTTTTTATTTAATAAACATTTAATTAACGAAATATTTCGGCAATTAGCAAACGTACATGGCAAGCAACTAACGTTTTTCCTATACGTATGTATGTACATACATACAGAATTACACATGTACACACTATACGAGTATACACACAATTTTCTATGTATACATACAAACGTTTGCATGCCAGAATATTCTAAGAATTCTGACTGAATTGAGAATTTTTCGATCATTACTATAGTTTTGTCAGAGACGCTCTAGCAATGCCTTATTTGGTTTTAGTTACCGAATACAACGTCAGGGCAGTGGCGCTGGTGGTAAGCGCTATGCAAGCTGTACTTGGGTGTGCGTGGGTTCGAATCCCGCGGAAAACTTTCTTTTCAAAAATTACTTTTTTTTCCTATTTGTATATTTATTATAAAATGGTTGCTGCCAATTGATAATAATTTATAAACATACGCATATGAATTGTGCATTTAAGCTAAAACTAAAACAACTTTTCTGATCTGCCACTCTGCTTGCTTGGCAAGCAGTTTTTCTATGCATGCATATATGTATGTACAGTGGCTCACAGCTTATTTCGTGCAGCAGTATAGTAAAACTTTGAAGACGTATTGCCGCTAAACCAGCAAAGATATCCAACAAATTTAAATGAGGTCTTATTTATTAGGTATTCATTATTTATTAAGGCACTTCATTGTTTTTCTATTCTAATAAAATAACACTTAAATCTAACGAAAACTGAAAAAAGTGTCTTTTTCTATGTCACAGCTTATTTCGTGCAGTGCACTTAACACTCTAAATTATCAACAAATTATTAAATTATTATTTTGTATGATCTTATTTATGTTTAATAACCTCTTACAAACGTGATTCCATCGGGTTTACCAATTTTTGGGTGACTTCGCTGGCGATTTTTGGCCATTATTCCAAAAAGGTCATTTTCAGGTAATTTTTATTAGATATTGACCTTTTCCGGATGCCCATGTCCAATATTGCCCACAAATTTTCAATAACGTTTATGTCGGGGCCCTGGGCCTGAAGTTTGACCACATGGGGCAGTTCCAGGTCAACCAGGACTGGGCAATACCCGATTTATGCTTTGGATGACTATCCTGATACAATCGGGACCCCCCTTCTAGACCCATTTTCCGACACCTTGGAGCAAATTGCCCTTAAAAACGGGATAGGTACATATTATTGTCCATATTGCCTTCTATGAAAACTAAGTTTCCAACTGCCGAAGGTGCGATACGGGATAGGTACATATTATTGTCCATATTGCCTTCTATGAAAACTAAGTTTCCAACTGCCGAACCTGCCATACTGGCCCAAAACCATGACACTTCCACCGCCATGTTTTATGTTGGTTTTAGGTGATTATTTTGGACCCCGGTAATTGGCTGACGCCAAACATATTGCACCCCATCCGGACCAAATATATTAAATTTCGACTCTACTACATACATTACATGATTCCAGAAAGAAATGGGGCGACCAACTTGCTCCGTTGCAAATTTTAGTCCACATGTTTGGTTTTTGATATTAATAAACGGCTTCCGTGCTACTCGGTAATGGTTTGGGCCTGTATCGAGAAGTGCGATTGTATTGATTTGTTTTGTCACAAGCTGCTGATCAGCTGTGAATTAATTTAGGTTTAGCTAACGATTACTTATTGTTTTCAAAAGACCTAGGTTCGAATCCCGCTGGAAACTTTTTATTTATTAAACGAAAACTTATAAATTTTATTTTTTAAATTCCTTAATCTCTTATATAAAAGACATGCAAGACAGCAACAAGTGTATTCACGGAACTTAAGCGAAGAAAGACTAAAAAAAGAGAAAATAACCGATTGAGACGACGCGTGAGCACACGACGATCATTGGCATCATACAATCGCTTGGCATTCCAATATGATCCCACTGCGAACTACAGTGATGATGACAATTTAAAAATTGGACCAATGACAACTGTATGCCGGTATTGCAATGCCTTAAAGTTCAAAACAGAAACGGCTGGATTGTGCTGCGCAAGAGGAAAAGTCAAACTGGATCCATTACTTACACCACGACAGCCGCTGAAACAATTGTTCGAAGGAACTGATCCCGATTCCAACCATTTTCTTCAACGTATCCTTGAATACAATAACTGCTTCCGCATGACTTCTTTTGGAGCGAATCTCATTCGAGAAGGCGGTTTCAACCCAACTTGCAAGGTAAAAGATACAACACACACAACCAATCACTCACACTAATCAATCACACCAACACAATCAATTGCAACATGTAAGTATTCTATCTTAATTGTGTGCCATCACAGATACAAGGACAAATATATCATTTGCATGGTTCAATGGTGCCAACACCAGATGAACCGCATCAGTTTCTGCAAATATATTTCATTTCGTCAATGGTGGATCAGCTGAATGTGCGATGCAATATGCAGGGAACACAACAGTTAAAGAGACGAATTATTGAACAGTTGCAAGCATTTTTACACGCTAATAACGCTGTGGTTAATATGTTCAAAATAGCATTGGAACGAGTGCCATCGGATACACACAAATTTGTCATAAGAGCAGATCGGACCCCAACAGGTGAACATGTGCGACGATTTAATGCACCCATCGTTGATGATGTTGCTGCAATTATTGTTGGTGATCCAACCACATCACGGGACATTGTCGTTCAGCGCAGAAGTAATATCGTTTGTACGATGCGTTACAATATCCAATCATTTATTGGCAAGGGCAAGACGGATACGACATCACGTTGAAGATGGTCGATCCAATTACAGGTACAATATTAACACACTAATTATTGCTATTATTGGTTTCCATTAACAATCCATTTCATTTTGCATTTTCAGGCATATCAACGAACCAAAATCTAAGTGCAATGAATTACTATGCGTATCGTATGATGATTCGTACGCATGAGGAGAATGTCATTCTGAAGTGCCGTCGGCTCTTCCAGCAATTCGCTGTCGACATGTATGTCAAAGTCGAGACCGAACGTTTAGCGTTCATTCGATTCAATCAGGCAAAGCTACGGACTGATGACTATATACACTTGCGTGATGCAATTCATTCAGATGGTAATGTTCAGGATATTGGACGCCTGACGATTCTCCCATCATCTTACATTGGAAGCCCACGCCACATGCACGAATACGCTCAAGACGCTATGACGTACGTGAAAAATTATGGAACTCCGGATTTATTTATTACGTTCACATGCAATCCGAAGTGGAGGGAAATTGAACGTGAGTTGGACCCGGGCCAAAAACCGCCAGATCGCCATGACATAATCGCCAGAGTCTTTAAGCAAAAACTCAAAGTTATGATGGATGTTCTTAGTAAGTATAGAGTTTTTGGTGACACACGTTGTCATATGTACTCGGTGGAATGGCAAAAGCGTGGACTACCGCATGCGCACATCCTAATTTGGTTGCGGAACAATCTACATTCAAATGAAGTGGATGACATAATATCAGCAGAAATTCCCGATACAGTCACTGATCCCCATCTACATGACATTGTGACGACTCAGATGGTCCATGGACCGTGCGGTGCATTAAATCCATTATCGCCTTGCATGGCTGATGGAAAGTGCACAAAACGATATCCGCGACCGTTAGTTGCTGAAACAGTCACAGGGAACGATGGATATCCAGTTTATCGTCGACGTTCAAAAGAAGATAATGGTCGAACTATCAAAGTTAAAGTTAAAAATCAAGAGATTGAGATCGGAAATAAGTTCATTGTACCATATTGCCCGCTACTATCACGAATTTTCGAAGCACATGTGAATGCTGAGAGTTGTCATTCGGCCAAGTCAGTAAAATATTTGTGCAAGTACGTTACAAAAGGCAGCGACATGGCTGTGTTTGGTATTGCGTCGGAAAATGCCAATGACGAAATCGGTAACTTCCAAATAGGCAGATACGTCAGTACTAATGAAGCTCTGTGGCGATTATTCTCATTTCAAATTCATGAAAGATATCCCTTATATAAAAATAAGTCGGGTTTTCCGATGTGATGATGATTAACTCCAAACGCACGAACCGATTTCCACGGTTTTGCATTTGTTGGAAAGTTCTCGGGATCCATGAGGTTGTACCTGACGGTACAAATTCAGCTCACAACACTCTGTTCAGTTAATTTCATTATGTTCAAACGCTTAGTTCACTATGACGCTTACGTAAAATCGGAACTGTGAAATTGGGTATTTGAGATTAAAGTTATTCGTTTCCTAACAGTTCGTTTGGAAGCATTAAATTAATCACGTGTATTGTGAAAATTTTTATTCAGCTTCAACAGCAGGTATTTGTTCTTAAGGTGGTAAGTTGAACTGTGTAAATTATGCGGATCGTGCATTTAAGGTTAAATTCACCAGACTCTCCATAGTCAAAAATGCCGAAAGCACGACGTTCAAACATCGGCCGCCGTACTAGACATGCAAGACAGCAACAAGTGTATTCACAGAACTTAAGCGAAGAAAGACTAAATATAATAAGAGAAAATAACCGATTGAGACAACGCGTGAGCACACGAAGATCATTGGCATCATACAATCGCTTGGCATTCCAATATGATCCCACTGCGAACTACAGTGATGATGACAATTTAAAAATTGGACCAATGACAAATGTATGCCGATATTGCAATGCCTTAAAGTTCAAAACAGAAACGGCTGGATTGTGCTGCGCAAGAGGAAAAGTCAAACTGGATCCATTACTTACACCACGACAGCCGCTGAAACAATTGTTCGAAGGAACTGATCCCGATTCCAACCATTTTCTTCAACGTATCCTTGAATACAATAACTGCTTCCGCATGACTTCTTTTGGAGCGAATCTCATTCGAGAAGGCGGTTTCAACCCAACTTGCAAGGTAAAAGATACAACACACACAACCAATCACTCACACTAATCAATCACACCAACACAATCAATTGCAACATGTAATTATTCTATCTTAATTGTGTGCCATAATAACATCTTTGGCAATTTGATGATTTTGTTGGCAGGCGATTTCAGGCAGACGTTGCCAGTAATACCCCGTGGAACGCCTGCAGATGAATTGAATGCTTGCCTGAAGGCATCACTTTTGTGGAATAACGTAAAAATATTATCGCTAACCACTAATATGAGAGTTCAACTTCAAAATGATCAAAGTGCTGCACTATTTTCCAAGCAATTGTTAGCTGTTGGAAATGGAAAAATCCAAGTTGATGCCACAACTGGATTAATTACTCTTACCAACGACTTTTGCCGATTTGTAGACTCTCAATTAGCTCTTATTGAAAATGTTTTCTCAAACATTAGTGAGAATTATCAGAATTATGCTTGGTTCACTAAAAATGATTGTGTTCCAAAATGAATCCGGCTTATTTACGTGTTGTTTGGCGAATTCTAGCCTCTTTTTCTTGTTCACCTTAGAAATAAAAGGCTTGCGCCTAGGAGCACGACCATGATACCCGTACTTATACAGGGTATTTCGAACAGTTTGTGGGGTTAAATAACTGTCAAAAGATTCCTGCAGGTTCTCGCATAATTTCACAGCCGAAGTATGTGGATTTTGGACAACTGTGGACACCACAATCCGTTCCTGGCGTTCTGTTAAAATTTTAGGCCGGCCTGATCTGCGTTCTGGAGCTATTTTTCCCGTTTGTGTGTAATGCATTATAATATTTTTCACACTAGACCATGATCTGTCTACAAGTTTGCCAATTTCACGATATGATTTATTCTCTAAATAGAATTTAATTATTAATTTCCGTATTTCCAAAGAAATTTCTGAACCTCTAGCCATTTTGCTCATGATCTCTTAAATTTCCGATTAGAAGTAATTGCAAACACATGCAAGAAGTGATTGCAAACACATGCAAGAACCGAAACGAAGCAAATCACAAAAAAGGAATAAAAAAAAAAAAACGGTAGTTTACGATTGTAGCAACGAAAGCGTAAGCTAGAACATAAAGTGTGCCAATACTTTTTTGATGTAAATTTGTGCCTTTATTTATATTTTAGTATAATACAAAGGAACCAAAGCAGAAATTAAATTTTTTTTTTTGTTGAATACTATATGCTATAATAATGTTGAATACTATTATAATAAATCATTTTAATAAATACCGTTTATCATTTATTTATAGGTGTGTTCAAAAAAAAGTTACAGCACATAGAAGTTTGATTTTTCAAGTGTGCCAATACTTTTTTGACTCACTGTATGTATATATAACTAGAAAGTATAGCGGGTTTCGCAGATACACTAATTGGACAGTTGGTTTGATTAGAGTTTAGACTTTTATTTTAAGATTCACGTTCTTCATCTAGTTTAAGGCACAGCACAACATTTAATAGTTAGTTAAGTTAGTTAAGTACACTTTACTTTCAATTTCTCAATGGTTCTGTTTCTAGTTTTAGCCTAAGATCAACACTCGCACACACACATACATAAACTAAGATAGAATGATGTAAAAAAAAAGAGGCCTATCTTTTGATGCTTGCATGAATCTTTTACTAAATGCGGGTATCGTGGGGCAGAAACTAATTTAAATTCCATGTTTCATATTAATATTTGTCTTTTTTGTTCTTGGGAATTTTATGTTATATATATATTGTGATTTAATATATTAGTTTGTTTTAATTTATCTATTATATATATATAAAATATTCTAGAAATTACCCTACTATATCCTTAGAAGAGAAAATTACGTTGATGGCTTGCTCACAAGTTTGGTGGTTGAATTAAAAAAAAAAAATAATTAAAGTGCTTAAATATGAGAAATATATAATAGAAATTCGTTAGGTTATGTTTTAGAAACAAAACGGACAGACAGGCACACCACACACCCAAAAACACCCATACGGATTCAGGCATATTTTTAAACTATATATAGTTGCTAAAGCTTAAACATTTGTAGTTATTTTTGTTCTTTGTTTTGCTTTTTGGCTTAAAATCGCTAAGGTTGCCCTAATTTTTTTTGGTGTTTAGTTTGTGGCTTGATGTGGTCGTTGCACTCATTGTCGTTGCTCAGCTTTAGAGATTGATGGTGTCCAGGTCTTGGCAGGGCGCGCGTGGACTCATCTCATCGGTGTTGGCGCTGCCCTGATACGTATCGCCGCTGACGCGCCCGTCGTACCTAATATCCGCCATCGACGAGTGGATCTGATTATTTTGATTGTGTCGCAGATTCGTGTTGTTGTTATCGTTGGTTTTGCTGCTGCTGCTGTTGTTCGAGTGGTTTGGCTGCTTGCTGTTCATGCCATCGATTGAGACTACGACGCTATTGTGCAGTGTCTGCGACTTCTTCGTACCCAAGCCCAGAGGGAAGGCGAAGTCCTGTGGCATCTTGTGCATTATTTTGCCGGACGTGATCAGTCGGCCAAAGCCCTCCTGCATTCAAAAATATTCGAAACGTGTGTGAGTGCACTTCAAAATCAAGCCAACAGGCTGCATCTGCACTCACCTGATGCGCAAAGGCGTAGCCGGAGCGTACGGAGCGACGTCCATGACGCGAGGAGGGAGTGCGGCGCTCATCGCTGGAGACGCGTGAATGCACCTTCTTCAGTGATTTTTGTCGAATCTGTGAAGCGCATTTTGGTTAGGGTATTCAATATAAACAAGTAAGAAAGCTGTAGTCGAGACTGCTCGACTACGAAATCCCCTGAGCCCTTCTTCGAACGAATCATATTCCAAGAATGCTTCGTTTCGATTCTCTACGCGTAAGAAACTATACATGCAAAAACACGAACACACACACACGCTGATTTATGCTTGTACGCCTGTATGTGTGTATGCATGTGTGTAAGCATTGCAAGCGTCTTGCTGTCTCGATGCTTTGCTGCTGGGTCGCATGGGTTTTGATGAGAAAACTTTGATGATTAATAATTCTGTTTCTAGATGGACAATCGTATTGATTTCTTCAGATTATGATTATGATATTCATATCTATATGCTTAACCAAACTGCATGTCTCTAGTATTTGAAATGCATTTTTTACACTTTTGGGGGTGGTGGGGCGAGGTGGGGCATCCAAAATCTGACAAAAACCGAAATTGTATTAAATTGGTATCTATATATATGCAGAAGACTTGGAGACTCTAACTCTTAAGATGAATTAGATAGAATTTTATAACTGGTTCCCGATAATTTCGTTTATCGATAACTTTGCAAATATACAAGTTATCGAATTTCTGAAACAAACTCGTACTGCGCGTGCAATATACGGACCTAACACAAAAAGAATGAACTCTAGCTTTTGTATCTTCGGAAATCGACGCGTTCATACATACGGACGGACGGACGGACATGGCTATATCAACTTTTCTCGTCACCCTGATCAAGAATATATATACTTTATTGGGTCTGCCACGCCTCCTTCTGCCTGTTACATACTTTTAACAAAACCATTATAACCTGATTTCCCATTTTCAATGGGCTGAGGGTATAAAAATAATTTCTCGCAGCTAATTACCTTGTCTGAAAGGCTGGGATAGACGTCGAGCAGGTAGAACTTGTAGGCGAGCACGGGTGCCATCAGCATTACGACTGTGATCAGCATGGTCATCCAAAAGGTCAGATCCTTGATGGCCTGCGTCAAGGAACCTACATAGGGCCCGCCAATTACGTAGTTGTAAAAGTAATCCAGCACGAAATACCAAATAAGACTGCCCCAGATGGTTATGTGATTGACTATAGTCCAGTATGAGGTATACAGGGCAATCTGGCAATGGAAAGAGCTTTCAAAATAGAGTCTCCTTAACTGAGTCGTAGTAACTAACCTGCGCCGTATTGTCCACAATCAGAATTGTGGCTACGACAGCTCCAAGCGTCATGTGATCACTCAGAATATATCCATTGTGCGAGACACCGTCCTTGTAGACGCCGTACGGTATCAGGAACAGGATGAGCGACGTAAAGGCGCCGTGCAGCACGCTGTAGATGAATTCACGAATGTTGAACAACTCGCTTTTCAAGCCCGGCGTATACAGCCGTGGGTACTCCACGCTATTCTTATCCGACACGTCCTGCTCAAAGACGCCCAGTGCCAGGACAGGCAGTGATGTATAAAACAGGTTGTACACCGATATGAACATGGGATCGAACACGGTCTGTGAGAGCAAAATATAATTATTATAAATATTATATAGGAGCTACGATATAAGTTATTTGCTGCTTTTTGCTTATTATCGGGCCACCACTACTACATTTGGTCCTTCGAGCAAGATCTCATCCACCAACACACACCAGCGGTCTTAGGCTTCGAGATAAGTACTCCAAACTTGCATTACCTAGTACATATATACTGTCACTTCTCATCAGCCATATTTTCATGTATATATGAACTAGTTTCGCAAGATATCCATCACATATCTATATATATATATATATCCTTATATATATACATAGATACGTACTAAACTGCAAGATATCCACCACATATATATATACATATATATACAGAACGCGCACTTATACGTGCGTAAAGAAGAACAGAATCAATTTTTTGCAGGGTTCAGGGTATTTCGAGTCTCGAGAAGAGCCTTTTTACTTGTTATACCCTGAACCCATTGAAAATGGGAATTCAGGGTATAATGGTTTTGTGAAAATGTATGTAACAGGCAGAAGGAGACGTCGCAGACCCCATAACGTATATATATTCTTGATCAGCATCGAAAAATAAGTTGATCTAGCCCTGTCCGTCTGTCCGTCTGTCCGTCCGTCTGTCCGTCTGTCCGTCCGTCCGTCCGTCCGTCCGTATGAACGTCGAGATTTCGGAAACTACAAAAGCTAGAGAGCTGAAATTTCACATGAACACTCGTATGTTACCTACGCAATACGAGTTTATTTTGTTTTTTCGATAACTCGTCCCATTTCCAAATTATCGATAAAAAATCGAAAATTCGTTTCCATTTTTTAGGTTTTTTGCACCGTTTCACCTAGAGACTTTAACTTCATATATTTAGATAGATATTATGGATACACAGATTTTGTAGTTTTCAGATTTTGGATGCCACGCCCCCTCCGCCTCCAATTTGAAAAAAACGCATTTCAAATATTAGAGACTTGCAATTTGGCACATAGATAGATTTAGATACTCTTAACCTACCCTGAAAATTTCATCAAGATCGTTCATCTAGAAATGGAGCTATAAGCGTCCAAAGTTCAGCCCAACCCACCCCCAAGCCACGGCAGCAACTGCGCAATTAGCAGAGCGCGCGGCTCCAAGTGCGTAAAGAAGAAGAGTATCAGTTTTTTTTGCAGGGTTCAGGGTATCTCGTAGTCGAGCCGTCTCGACTAGAGCCTTCTTGTTATACCCTGAACCCATTGAAAATGGGAAATCAGGGTATAATGGTTTTGTTAAAAGTATGTAACAGGCAGAAGGAGGCGTGGCAGACCCCATAAAGTATATATATTCTTGATCAGGGTGACGAGAAAAGTTGATATAGCCATGTCCGTCTGTCCGTCCGTCCGTCCGTCCGTCCGTCCGTCCGTATGTATGAACGCGTCGATTTCAGAAGATACAAAAGCTAGAGAGTTCATTCTTTTTGTGTTAGGTCCGTATATTGCGCGCGCAGTACGAGTTTGTTTCAGAAATTCGATAACTTGTATATTTGCAAGGTTATCGATAACTGAAATTATCGGGAACCAGTTATAAAATTCTAGCTAATTCATGTTTAGAGTTAGAGTCTCCAAGTCTTCTGCATATACATAGATACCAATTTTGTTGAAGAATGATCTCGAACAAAACTCATCATCATTATCATCTTTGTAGCAATAAGCATTTAACGTATGTAACTGTAAAATCAGTCGTTGGCTGTTCGAGCATTTTCATAAGAATAGGCAAACGAATGTTCTGGATTGTGTACATACATACATACATACATACGAAAAGCAAGCGAAAAGAGACATCCAGAACATTCTATATGTAAGAGAAGTAGCATAGGAAGAAGACTACTTGAACATTCTAGACGTAAGAGAAGGAAGTATAAAAACATGCTGCACATCGAGCTTTGTATCATTGTATCATTTTGTGTTGTGCAAGATCAGTTATGAAAGTGTCGGCTCAGTTAAGCTGAAAACGTCGCGTTGTGTACTTGCTACTTATAATTTTGATTTTATTAAATAAACTTATTTTGTGCACCTACATTTACACAAACTGCGTTTTTGATTTATTTCAAAAGGAGAAAAAACCTCAACAGGTTATGGGCCCAGACGGTGCTAAAAGTGTAATGTAGTGTGAAATCGAGTGCAAGTACAAAAGTGAATTAGTGGCAAATTTGTAATAAAATAAAGACAGTAAAAATGGAGCCGGTAAATATGAAATATGAAATGGAACGGTTACGCGACAAAGACAATTGGCATTTGTGGTGTTTCATGATTCGCACGATGTTGGAAGAAGACGACGATGTTCTTGCCGTGTGCGAAGGTGTTTTGACGTGTCCGACAGAGGAGTCTGCAACGTATGAAAGAGACTCGAAAAGATTTTTAAAAGCTGATAAGACTGCAAGAAAAATAATAATTCATTCTATCGAGCGAAGACCGATGGAATTGATTGTGAGCTGCAAAACAGCTAGAGAAATGTGGGTAAAATTAAACTCAGTGTATGATATGAAATCAGAAGAAAATTTATCAGCTATTCAGAAACAGTTTTTTGATTTCAAATGGATTGAAAATGAAAGTGTGGACTATAATATTTCAAAGTTAGAAGTTTTGTGGAGCAAGATGAAAAATCTTGGAAGTGCTGTGCCTGAAACAATGTTAATGTCGCGAATCCTATCGTCTTTGCCACAGAAGTTTAACTATTTTCATAGTGCGTGGGATTCGGTCGAGGACAGTAAAAGAACATTGAATAATTTGACGACTCGTTTAATGACAGAAGAAGTAAGGTCAAAAGAGCAAGAAGTGGTATCCGAAGAGTCAACAGCGTTAGTTGCAGGCAACAGGAAAAATAAGAGTGAATATGAACATAAGAAGCAAACTATGAAGTGCTATAATTGTGGTATGATTGGACATCTAAAGAAAGACTGCTACAGGTGTTATATATGTAAGAAGAAAGGCCACAAGAGCAACAACTGTAACGAAAGGAGAAGTGCTGAAAACAATCACGGAGAATCAGGGGAATTCACAAGGAAAGGATTGATTGCAAGCAAGGACTACAGAGAAAAGAATGTGCGGGTGATCGACTCAGGAGCTTCTGATCACATGTCAAGGCGTCGAGGCTGCTATTCGGCATATAAAGAATTGGATTCTCTGAAGACAGGCGGAGGTGATTCTAAAATTATCAAAGCGCACGGAAAAGCAAATCTCTACGGTGGTAGTATTGCAACGATGAATGTGAGTAGTTATCATCTGGAGGAGCTGCAGAAAGAGCTGGTGGTGTATCGGGAATTGGCGAACAATCGATCACAGGAGCTTGATAAGCTGAATGCCACGCATCGTGAAACTCTCAAGGAAGTCGAGAAGCTTAAAATGGATATGTGCCAGCTACGTGCATCGGTCATCGCGGAGACGACAGAGTATAAGTGCTTGCAATTGAAGTTCTCCGCGCTGTATAATGAATCCATGGAGATCAAGACGATGCTGAATGAGACTCGTAACCAGTTGCAGATGAGCAAGAATCAGCATCTGAGCGAGATCAAGGTGAGGCGTAAAGGTCAAGATGCGATTGCAATTTGTGAGGCGGCTGTGCATGAAAAGCAGCGCGTTTGGAAAGCGGTACAAGTAAAACAAGAGGAGCAACGCAAGCTGGATGATCTGCGCAGGGAGATCAATGAGAAGCGAGATCGTGAAGAACTGCAGCGCGAGTATAAGTTAGTGTGCCGCGATCTGCAGCAATGCAGAGAAGTTGAATTGTTAAAGCTGACAATACTGGATGAGTGCGAGGAAATGCAGCGGCTGCTGGTGGAACAAGATGAGAAACAAAAGCAAATAGTGTACAAGTGCTGGAGTGAGCTACAGGCAAAGAATCAACGCATCTCGGATTTACTACGGGAACTGGAGTCTGAGCGTCGCTCCATGAATGGCATATGGAATGAATGGGAAAAGCAAAAAACAATCCATAGAGCAGGTGAACATACAGCGTAAAACAATGGAAGATCCGCTGGAATCGCGAGATAAGCTGCTGGAGAATATAGTGAAACTCAAAGAAATCGATCGCATAGTCAAGACGGACCAGGAACAGGCAACGAAACGCAACAAAAAGAAAAAGAAGAGTAAAAAGGGCGACGATAGCAATGATAGCAACGAGGATTTGGATAAACTGTTGGCTGCAAGGAGCAATGTGGAGAAAGCGAAACAACAATCGGGTGCAGAAGGCAAAGCAGGTAGTTCAGAGGACGAGGAAAAATCCGCCGTGGCAACAGATGACACCAACAGGCATCTGGAGGCCAGTTGCAGCACCTTAGAAGCTGAGAAGGTCGAAGATAAAGAAGCTGCTGAGAATAAATCAGAAAAGGCGGAAGAAGAAAGCAAAATGTAAGTAGATGAAAAGCTGGATACTCCCAAGACAGAAAGAGTGATGAAGAGACGCCGAAAGGGAGGCGGAAGAAATGGAAACTGACGAAACTGAAAAACAAGAAGAAATCGACGCATCGGAGCGGGAGTAGCATCAACAGCAGCAGTGATGATAGCCGTATCAGCGAGGAGGAGGAAGAAGTCTCAAAGGCAAGCAGTGGAAAGCATGATAGAAGGCGCCGCAAAAGCGTTGAATAGCAAAGAAGAGGAGGTAAGGAAAGCAGGGGTAGATTTGGCAGACATGTAGTAGCAGCGAAGATGAGACGAAATCAAAGAAGATCAAGCAGAGCGGAGATAGACGTAAGCGAAGTGCTTAAGAGAAGAAGGGCAGAAGGGAAGGCGACAATCGCTTAAAATGAATGAACGAAGCCGAGGAAGGAGAGAAGGGGATGTCGTGCTTGAAGCAATAGCAGCATATGTACATATGTATATGAATGATAGAAAATGTCAAAGGAGAACAGCGAGAGAAATTAGGAATTGAGAGTAAAGAAAAATTTTATAGTGATGTTGAGTTTTAGGGAGGGTGTTGAAGAATGATCTCGAACAAAACTCATCATCATTATCATCTTTGTAGCAATAAGCATTTAACGTATGTAACTGTAAAATCAGTCGTTGGCTGTTCGAGCATTTTCATAAGAATAGGCAAACGAATGTTCTGGATTGTGTACATACATACATACATACATACGAAAAGCAAGCGAAAAAAAGAGACATCCAGAACATTCTATATGTAAGAGAAGTAGCATAGGAAGAAGACTACTTGAACATTCTAGACGTAAGAGAAGGAAGTATAAAAACATGCTGCACATCGAGCTTTGTATCATTGTATCATTTTGTGTTGTGCAAGATCAGTTATGAAAGTGTCGGCTCAGTTAAGCTGAAAACGTCGCGTTGTGTACTTGCTACTTATAATTTTGATTTTATTAAATAAACTTATTTTGTGCACCTACATTTACACAAACTGCGTTTTTGATTTATTTCAAAAGGAGAAAAAACCTCAACAAATTTAATACAATTTCGGTTTTTGTCAGATTTTGGATTCCGGTCCCCAATTCGCCCCCACACCCCCAAATGTGTAAAAAATGCATTTCAAATACTAGAGACATACAGTTTGGTTTGGCATAAAGATATGAATATCATAATCTTAATCTGAACATATCAATACGATTGTCCATCTAGAAACAGAATTATTAGTCTATAAAGTTTTCTCATCAAAACCCATGTGGCGCAGCAAGCAAGGCAGCGACAAAGCCCGCATTGCGGGCACACATACATACATATGTACATATGTATGTATGTTTGTGTGTATATGTGTACAATCGCAGATCAGCGTGTGGCTGTACATATGTATGTATGTACATATTTGGGCATGTAAAGCTAATTGTAAAAGAGTTATGATTTCTAAAAAAAACCTAAAATGTCAAATAGAATATGTAGATCATGCTGAAACTCTCATTACATTCCATTATATATTTTAAAAATTTTAAAACAATTAAAATAACAATGGAAATGCAAGCAACGTTGAGCAATGCAAATCAATTTTCGTATACGTGTGCACATATACCAGTGTTGCCAAATCAGCTTTTTTCCCGTCAAATCTGGCTTTTTTGAAAACCCAATTGCGGGAAATTTTCCAAAACAGCGGGAAGCGGGAATTCTGGCTTTTTTAGAAAATAATTTGCTTTTTTTCCGCTTTTTTTTATACTTAGCAATTTAACATATTTTAGAGAATTTATGTACAATGAAGTGATGTTCATTGTAGTAAAATTAAAACCAAATAGTTCAGTATAAACAAAAATACCAGGATGTGTAACTTAACAGCTAAGAATTCAAATGCTGGCTGCGAGGACTTAAATGATAAGACAAGAATAGATTTGTATATTGCAGTCATTGCAAATATAGTATAGCTGCCAGTTGATCACATAACCAATTTGTGCTTGAAATATTTTTGTAATAGATTTGAGAGTTCTGTGAAGTTTCAGAAAACAAAATGTTCAATCATTATTAGAAACGTTTTTTGTATAACCTTGCTTTCGATATTGGCGAAACAAAATATACCATTCTGATTGACGAATCAACGTATATACATTAAGAAGGAATGCTGTCGTGACTATAAGTTGCCAAAAGAAAACCCGTGCTCTGCTAACCGCACAGTTATGACCAAGTTGGGTTGGTCTATATTTTGGACGCTTATAATTCCATTTCTAGATGGACGATCCTTATGAAACTCCATTTCTAGATGCGTTTTTATTCGAATTGGGGCGAAGGGGCGTAACAATCCATAATATGTATCTAAATATACAAATTTGAAGTCTAGCTGAAACGGTGTAGAAGTTATGCTCAAAAAACGTAACGTAAACAAATTTTCAATTTTGTATCAATAATTTGGAAATGGGATGAGTTAAAGAAAAAAAAAAAAAAAAAAAAAATAACAAAATACAAAAAAAAACTCGTACTGTGTAACTAACATAGAAATATTCATGTGAAATTTATTAAAATATAATTGGCACTATGGAAGAACGCGATAAAAATAATAATTGTCACGTATAAGACGAAAAAGTGGACTATTCGTAAAAAAAAAACCTTAAAATAAGGCAACAAAACTTCAGCTTTTTTGTCAGATTTTTTTCCCGAAATTTCAGCTTTTTTTAAAGTATGTTCCCACTAAAAACGGCTTTTTTTGCTAAACAAAAATTGGCAACACTGACATATACACACAAAAAATCTTGGGCCGTTTTCTATGTTGCTATGCGTGCAAATTCTAAGAATCACAATTGTTTTTGAATTGCGTTAGAATTGTCTTTGAATTGTATTTGAATTGTATATGTATTTTCAGTCGCTGCTTTAGTTTTTTTTTTTTCGTATATGGCGAATTTGATTCGTTTTCGCTACTCAGCCGTCTAAGTGATCTGTGGTGTAGATGGCTAGATAGATGCACCGAATGTTAGGCTGTCGTAGGTTCTAGCGCCGCCTAAGCCCTTCATAATTTCTTATTTTTATTTTTATTTTTATTTTTTTTTTTGTATATTTCTTTCTTTTTTATTATTATTTATTCTTTTGTATTTGATACCTTTGAAAGTCAGTTGGTAGTTTAACTAATTGTGAATAAATGGTTTTTTTTTTTTAATTTCAAATATTTAATAGCATCATTTCTGAAAGTGTTTTTGTTTCAATTATATTTTATTCCGTTAAGTCAACAGAAAATAATAAACAGCACGTGACATCTGCGGTTTTCCTATATGTATGCCCACATGTACATTCAAAACTAGTGTAGCATGGTCTAAAAATTTTAACTTGATAGATGGCGCTTTAGCAGTGAACTTATTTACTATGGCTTTTACAGCTTCGAGTGGCATTGATATATTTCTTTTACAATTATGAAGTGTCTGTGTTAATTAAGGTAATGCCTGTTAATCGAGGAACGTCTATTTGTTGGGTCTATTTTTAATGATATTTAATAATATAACATTTTTCGAATTTCAACTAATATAAGCGCCATCTATTATTATTTTTTTTTGCAATGCAATGTATATATACATGTACATATGTACATTTTGAACGTTACACGCATACATTCTTATGTATACTTTCTGATTTATCCATATGGGTAATTCTCCAGAAAAGACAACTTTTTGTCACGTTCGACACTGGTTTTTTGTAATTATCTTGAAAACGGATTAATTTTAATTTATTAATTCTAATTTTATTTCCGGTGTTGATATGCTTATTGTTGAGGTTTTTTCTCTTTTGATATAAATCAAAACGCAGTTTTTGTAAATGTAGGTGCACAAAAGTTTATTTAATAAAATCAAAATTATAAGTAGCAAGTACACAACGCGACGTTTTCAACTTAACTGAGCCGACACTTTCACAACTGATCTTGCACAACACAAAATGATACAATGATACAATGATACAAGACTCGATGTGCAGCATGCTTTTATACTTCCTTCTCTTACATATAGAATGTTCTAGATGTCTTCTTCCTATGCTACTCCTCTTACATATAGAATGTTCTGGATGTCTCTTTTCGTATGCTTACTTTTCTGTATGTATGTATGTATGTATGTTATGTATGTACACAAGTCAGAACATTCGTTTCTTATTCTATTGAAAATGCTTGAACAGCCAACGACTGATTTTACAGTTACTTCAAATGCTTATTGCTACAAAGATGATAATGATGATGAGTTTTGTTCGAGATCATTCTTCAACACTTATAAAGTTTGAGTCCCGCATAGATTATTCTAAGGATATTGCCTCCACTCCGGCAGCTCCACTCCAAGCCTTAGAAATCCGACGGGATCGGGTCAAGGTCCTTTGGGAGAAGTCAGAACAAGAGTATGAAGTGTGTTCCAAAGCGCTTAGCCAGGAGGCTGGTAGTGGCGTCGTTGAAGCCATGGAGGCAAAATTCGACCACTGCACACTGGGCAAAATTGCCAAAAAAGTGGCATAAAGTCTAATATTGCACATAGCGAACTGAAACTTGGTATATTTTATAAATATACCACTCTAAATATAAAAACAAAGTTTTAAGTCATTTGACCACGCCTCCATAAATAGGCCATATAGGGCAACACTGTGTATACGTGATCACTATTGAACTATATGTAAAAAAAAGCTGAACTGCAAATGCAAAGTACCGCAAGAGCCGCAAAAAGCCGCAAACAGGGTTGTTATTAACTTTTAGTACACACTTTCTACTTTATTTTGATGTATAGTATATAACGCACAAACACGCAGAAGGTAAAGTTTTACTCCACACAAGATGAACACTTTGGATGGGTTTTCTATCATTATGGATAATACAAAACAGTAAACATATAGAACATAAAAAACAAGTAAGAAGGCTCTAGTCGAGACGGCTCGACTACGAGATACCCTGAACCCTTCTTCTTTACGCACTTATGAGCGCGCGCTCTGCTAACTGCGCAGTTGCTGTCGTTGCTTAGGGGTGGGTTGGGCTGAACTTTGGACGCTTATAACTCCATTTCTAGATGGACGACCTTCATGAAACTTTCAGAGTAGATTAGGAGTACCATATCTATCTATGTGCCAAATTGCAAGTGTCTAGTATTTGAAATGCGTTTTTTCAAATTGGGGGCGGAGGGGGCGTGGCATCAAAAATCTAAAAATTACAAAATCTGTGTATTCATAATATCTACCCAAAAAACCTAAAAAATGGAAACGAATTTTCGATTTTTTATCGAAATGATGTATAGTATATTCAGAGTTTCCTCTTACAAACGACGGGCTTGCATCGGCTTGGAATTCGTTGTGTGACCGTTTCGAGAATAAGCGGCTGTTAGTCAACAGTCGGCTTAAAGTCCTCTTAAGTGTATCTAAGGTCACTAAACAATCAGGCTCGGCTCTCAGAGAATTGCATGGCACTATCCATAGGTGTATCACTGCACTCGAGCATGCCCAAATCTCTACAGAGAATTGGTACTGTATCCTTCTGTTCCTGTGCACATCCAAATTGCCGGAACACACTCGAACTCTCTGGGAGTACTTTTTAATACGAAAAACGGAAACTCCAGCCTGGCGGGATGTTAGTCACTTCCTTAGCGAGCGTGCTAGCGCACTTGAAGCTGTGGATGATATAGGTGATCTTTCTGCTCCAACAGTTTCAATCTCAATTCCGAGATCCGCAAGCCCTGTCCAAACCGAGTCAAATCATTCCACACGTAAGTGGACACGAAAAGCACGAAGTGCGAGCTGCGCTTACAAGAGAACCATCCTAGTCCGAGTGAAGTTATGTCGAACACCCAAACGTACTTGGCTGCTTTACGCAAAGAGTCCTCCTAGGCACGGCGGCTCAGTCGACTCAGGGTCCAAAACAACTTTCATTTCTGAGCGACTATTCCATTAGACCAAGTATCCTTTCAGGTTTCCAGCCTGACTCAAACGATTACGGCCAACGCCGAAAAGCTTTGCAACTTTGATATTGGTTCTCCGTTGAAACCGACATTGCAAATTAAAGCTTCTGCGCTCATAGTTCCAAAACTTGTCGGCAACCTCTCTTCGTCTCCAATTCCGCAACACTTGTTGAACATTCATCTGAATTTTCAGCCAGCTGACATCGAGTTCTACAGGAGTTCGAAAATTGATATCCTTAGAGTTGCGGATATCCTTCCGTCTATTATGCAGGGAGGTTGCCATCAAATTTGTGGACCTTTACTAGGTCTAGATACTGTTTTCGCCACCGGAAATTGTTTCCTCTTTCCCAACACAAGTTTTCGTCGGCTTCCACGGGCTCCGTCCATCGCTTTCATTCAGCCCCAACACCACAAGCAATTCATCCTCCAACGCCTTTCATTCTTCAGATAAAGCTCCAGTCATCCCAAGGCAGCACACCATCCAGCGTCAATTCCTTCCGGTGTCGCGTATGCAGAGGAGTCCACGCTCACAAGTACTGGACGAACTGCTTAGCTCACGTGCACTCTAGGAAATCCTTGGCGCATGTTAATGTCAGATTGCATTAACAGAAGCTGCTTCGCCTCACGTGGACATGCATAACTCCAGTTCTCCTACTGGTTTACGATATTCATCCTACATTCTTTGCATTACTACTCTACATTTAATGACGAAGAAAAAAGACACAGCTTTTACACCACGATTTTGTACTTATTATCGGGCCACCACTACAACATATGGAATGAGAAGTAATAAGCAAAGGTCAGATATTAATTCATCTCTCGAAGCCGATGACTTCACTTCACCTAACCGAACCCAATATACTCGACTACATTTTGAGAATTTCGTAGCATATCTTTAGGCTTATGCGTAATGCACTAAATCTTCATGAGTAAGCCAACACACTTGCCCAACTGTAGAATCCTCTCAATCAAATATTATATATGTAATAAATTATAATTGCGTAGCACGGGGCTATGTTTTGATCTTTCTCCCAATACTTTTATTGTTAGAAGATGATGTCGTTAAAGATGCATAAAATGTAAAACTTGGAGTTCGATGTGTGTTGTTTAGCGTGTTTGTTAGCCGGTTTCTATGCCTATCAAGTCTGTCGTGGTACTGACTTGAGTGCTGGTTTATTGCATCAAAAATGGTGGTCAGTTTAAGGTCTCGATGTAATATTTTGCAAGTACCATTCGCAGCCGGTAATCAAGTATTTTCTTCTGGGCAACCTGGATTAATTTTATCTGGCTGTCACAACCCAGGCCCCAGATTTGGCAGTCATATTTCCATGTCGGCGCTAGTATTTGTTTGTATACTGTAATTATGTTGTTCAAAGTCAGCTTGCTGTGCGAATGGAGAAGCCAATAATGTTTTTCATCACCACACTTAGGCGTATTATGATGGTGGTAATGTGCTTAGAGAATGTGAGTCTGCGATCCAGTACCACTCCAAGATACTTGGCATCGTTAGCCTGTGGTACTGGATCCCCCTTCAAGAACGGGGCTGGTAGCGTTTTTCGATTTAATGTGTAATACCTGATTGCACGATTTTGCGCTATTGATTGCGATGTTCCAGCGCCTTGCCCAGTCTGCGAATTTTGACAAATAGTCCTGGATGCCGTCAGCAGCGTCAATTTCGCATTGTGACCTATATGTGATGCACACGTCATCAGCAAAGGTAGCCAGAGCTGATGTTCTGTAAAGGCTCTAGTCTGGATGCGGCATGTATAGCAGGGGCCAAGGACACTTCCCTGAGGGACTCCAGCCACGTCATGCTGAGTGGATAGTGCTGTATGAAACCATACCGCTAATCGCCTTCCTTAGAGGTACGACCTGAGCAGTCCAAAATATGGCGCAGGGAGAGCACGTTTGATTTTAAGAAGTATTCCGGCGTGCCATACTCGTTCTCGGATGTCCAAATAGAGTGCGTTGCTATATTCCTTATCAGAGACTATTATGATTTAGTCGACACCTCGAGGCAGCTGCTCCACAGTGCTGTAGCCAGCACGAAATCCAAACTGGTGATCAGGGATAATCCTTCGGTCTGCCATGATCTTAACCAGTCGGACGGCAATCAGTTTTTTCAGCACCTTAGATATAGAAGGGAGGAGATTTATCGGTCTGTAGGATGAAGGTTCACATTCCGGTTTTCCTGGCTTGTGTATCATTGATATTATCCCGAGCTTCCACTGAGGAGGACAGTATTGTATCCTGACAATAGCATTGAACAACAACTCTATGAAGCGAACTGCATGATTCGTTCAAAGTAGCATTACATACAACGTTTAGGCTAGCAATTACAACAGTTATCTCACTTGGGCCGAATGGCATGATAGGCAGGTCTATTTGAAGTCCTTGAGTCAGCTGATCATTTGTA
Source organism: Drosophila borborema (assembly GCA_030914335.1). Classification (NCBI taxonomy): domain Eukaryota; kingdom Metazoa; phylum Arthropoda; class Insecta; order Diptera; family Drosophilidae; genus Drosophila; species Drosophila borborema. Next base: position 26,336 of record JAUESP010000281.1, on the reverse strand, counting down.
TCGCTAACTTGTTGCGGGCTGGCCAGATTAAATAGCTGGAAGCGCTCGGCAATGTGGTCAGCAAACACCTCTGCTTGCTCCAAGTCAGTTCGGAACCAAGTCCCGTTTCTGAAGCCAGAGGCTTCCTTTCCTTGCACAAATTCTTTTAATGTCACGCGTGGCCCTCCAGTGCGTTGCGTCACTAGCGACCCCAGTATTGGCAAGTCTATCATCAAACCATGCAGATTTGTGTTCCACAAATACGTGCTCTATTCCACTCAGCCTTGTCCAAAGGGTGAAGAGATCTCATCCATTTATCGCGTATGCGCCTCTTTTCAGAGCAAAAGAATTTTTCTGGTTACCGGAATTCTGTCGGCTGCAAGCCTCCTGGCCGCAGTAACAGAGGACATTCTAGCTGCAGCTTGGACAGAATAAGTGAACATATCGATGGTGTCATCAATATCACTTTCAGTGCTCATCTCCATATTGAGGTGCAGTGTCGACTCAAGGTGCTCGTGGAACCATTCCAGGTTAGTGCTCCTGGTGATTAGCCGCTCCATTGCCAGTGCGTTAATTTCTGTATTTAGGACAAGGTTAGCAAGCGCATGTCCTCTTTGGTTGTATCTACAGTAGATAGTTCCGAAGTTCTTAGGACCAAGTACCGTTTCGATAGTTGCTGACGAAAGTTGCACTTTACTAGTGGCTATTGGTGCTAACGGGAAGTGGAATAGTGTAGATCTATCAGGATCGCTGCTCCCCCTTTGGCATTGCCGGTACTCAGATCGCTTGCAGTATAGGCCTGGAAACCGAATATTTTAGGCGCTTCTAGCCCTTATCAGTGTGTCTCACTGAGCAGTAAGACATCTATCTCATGTCGCTGCACAAAGCCCTCGACTTCGTGTAGCTTCGTGGCAACACCTTAAAGCCAATAATACCTAAAATTAGCCCGGCTAGGCATACAGTAGTAGTAGTCACCAGTAGTCTGGTAGTCACTATATATATATCTACAGACTAGTGCAGTTTGATAAAAGAAATAAATTAATAATCAGTCGAGGCTCACCTGTGCACTGAAGCCACAGAAAAGGGAATACCAACAGTGACACAGCGTAAATGCAAAGTTCTTGTAGAAAAAGTAGCGTAGAAACTTGCACATGCGATAATATGACCAACGTCCGTGCACCAGCAACAGACGTTCCAAGTGGCAGAACTGAGCAATGGCATAGTCGCTTGAGAGGACTGCTTGAAGGCCCTCCTGACCCGAGATACCAACGCCAATATGTGCAGCTAACGGACAACAAAAGACAACAATATAAAAAAGAGTGTGTGAGTGCAGTGTGCGTATGTATATGGACATAGGCTCACCCTTGATCATGGAGACATCGTTGGCACCATCGCCAATGGCCAGCGTGACAGCATTTTTGGCACGCTTAATGAGTTCGACAACCAGAGCCTTTTGCAGGGGCGTCACTCGGCAACAAATCACAGCTTTGCACTGCGAGGCAATGTCAAGGAATCTGTATGGAAGAGATGGGAGCATGAACAATGAATGGAATAATCCAGATAACTCCAACTCCAACTCCAAAGTGAGTCATATGTGCCGCTGTATTTCTTCCCATCGTTTCTGTTGCATGACATATTATACATGTACAGACACGCACACATACACGGCAAATAAAACAAGTAAGAAGGCTCTAGTCGAGACGGCTCGACTACGAGATACCCTGAACCCTGCAAAAAAGAGATACGATTCTTCTTTACGCACTTATGAGCGCGCGCTTTGCTAACCGCGCAATTGCTGCCGTGGCTTGGGGGTGGACTGGGCTGAATTTTGGACGCTTATAACTCCATTTCTAGATAGACGATCTTCATTAGAGTAGATTGAGAGAATCCAAATGTATCTGTTTGCCAAATTGCAAGTCTCTAGTATTTGAATTGCGTTTTTCTCAAATTGGGGGTTAAGGTGGCGTGGCATTCAAATTCTGAAAATCTGCGAAATCTGCGTATCCGTAATATCTATATAAATAAACAAATTTGAAGTCTCTAGCTGAAGCGGTGTAGAAGTTATGCACAAAACACCTAAAAAATGTAAACGAATTTTTTATCGATAATTTGGAAATGGGGTGAGTTATCGAAAAATAAAAACTCGTACTACGTAACTAACATACGAGTGTTCATGTGAAATTTCAGCCGTCTAGCTTTTGTAGTTTCCGTAATCTCGACGTTCATACGGACGGACACACGGACAGGGCTAGATTAACTTTTCTCCTCACCCTGATCAAGAATATATATACTTTATGGGGTCTGCAATGCCTCCTTCTGCCTGTTACATACATCTAACAAAACCAATGGGTTCAGGGTATAAATAGGCTATAGTCGATAACGTACGCGTTATCCAAGCCGTTATCTGAGTCCTTCGAGCCAATCGTAATCAAATTTTCAGATTATGATCATGATATTAATATCTATATGACAATTAAAAACTGTATGTCTCTAGTATCTGAAATATATTTTTTACAACTTTGGGGGTGTGGGGTGAATTGGGGCCGGTATCCAAAATCTGTCAAAAACTGACATTGTATTAAATTAGTATCTATATATGTATATGCAAAAGACTTGGAGCCTTTAGCTCTAAAGATGAACGAGATATAATTTTAATTGATGATTTTCGATAAATGCTAAGATCGATAACTCTGAAACGGAAATAGATATCGATTTTTTAAAACCAATTCATATACCGCGGAGTTAACAAAAACAGAATGAAGTCTCTAGCTCTTATAGTTTGCGAGATCGACACGTTCATACATACGGATGGACGGACGGACAGAGACAGACAGGCAGACGGGCGGACGGACATTTCTTTATAGACTTTCTCGTCACCCTGATCAAAAATATATATACTTATCTGCTACGTTCAGGGTAGAAAAAGAGATTAAGGAACGAAGTACTCTCTGTAGAATAGGTATTACCAAAACTGGAGTAGGTACACTGCCTACATAGAAATAAATAGCTATGAGCTAAGTTGAATCTATTTACTACTATATAATAGGTATTCCAAAATAAGCCTTTTTAGTATGAATATTTCTCTATCTGAAGACAACAATTATCGTTTATAACAAATGTTAAGGAACATATAAGGAGGTACGATCATGCTCTCCACTTACTTGCTCTCCAGTTCCGGCGACAGACAATGAACTAGCGAATGACCATTAACCACAAGGGCGAAGCCAGTGTTCTCATCCACAATTACCGACGGTGCAGTACGTCTTCCTTCCGAGTTTTTCTCAGGATCTCCAAAGATATCATTGCACTCAGCGCTGTTTGTGTGTGTGTGAGTGTGTATGTGAGAGAGAGAGAGAAAGAGAGACTATATGTTAGTGAAAAGTTGCAAGTGTGGGGTTTTTGTAAGTGTTCATGACAGTATGAGTTGTATTCGATGAATTTTCAAAAATCGGTACACAAGAACAACAGTCAACAATATGAGTGAAAAACGGTTACAGGAGTTACAGGAGAGCGAAGAGAACGGGTGGCTTTTCTTCGCTCAGCTATGATCCTAATAGTGTAGATGAGAGCAAACGTTATTCTGTATTCACAAGAGAGACGGTATACGGGTACATGATATACGATATAGTATATAGATTATAATACAGTCAATGTACGATGTACACGATTCACAATATGCGATACATAATATAGATAAGTGATATATGATATGTGATATACGAATAAACGATACATGATATATGATAATATATGATGATATGACAATATACAATAAACACTGTATAATATACAAGATATGATACATGATATATGATATTCGATGATTTCTTTATATATATATAGATTTTATAGTAGAAATTAAGTTAAATGATATTAGATGTATGAGGAAAGCCACAACAAAGATAACAACGAGTAGAACTATGAATTGGGATTGGCTTCTTTCGATCGTAAGCATAAGAAATGTAAGTTTTTATTTGGCCTAAACTTTGAATTTGATTTGGAATTATATTTAGATTTTATTTTGACATTCGATATTAGAAGTTTTTGTTTTTCTTGTTCGGATATTAAGTATGAATATGATGATAAAACTGATAGAACTAAAACAACGCACATTAATTTATGATTATATTCATGAAAATAAGAAACAATTTGTAATTTTAAAGTTTTTTTTTTTTTTTTTTTTTTTTTTTTTGTTTACTTGACGGGCGGAACAAGTACCAATAGAGGGTAACATCCTTGGGTATACTAGTGAAAGATACATTAAGTTATAATTGTTTTCATTTAGTTTGGGCTTGTTTTCCTTTTTGTTTTGATCTTTCAACTAATAAAACGACACTTTACTAAAAAACTATAAACAAATAAATAATGCTTTCAAAGGTAGCTCTTCTTGTAAGAGAAAGAGAGAGAGAGAGAGAGAGAGAGAGAGAGAGAGAAAGAGAGAGAGAGCGAGAGAAAGAGAGAAAGAGAGAAGTCTAAATATCACCGAAAAGTAAAGAAATAAGTAAAAAGATATACCCAAAATTAGAAAAATCAGAAATTGTAGTTTACAAACAATCATAGTTAATAATGAAAACCTAAAAAAAAAGATATACAGAGTGATAGAAAGAGATATATATATATATATATATATAGATAGATACATAGATTGATAAAGTTAGCAGTAAAATACAGGGTCACTTTCTAGCTGCGCTTTGGTGTCATATCTGGTTTAGCTTCACTGCATCTAGAATCTACATTATTTTGTTTTCTTTTTTTTTTTTTTTAATCTTTTTTTTTTAGTTTCTTTGGCTTTAGTTGACATTTTGAAAATTTGCTATTGGAGTGCCCTCTACCTGTCCGGTCCGCCCTTATTTTCCTTAATTTTGGCATCCCACCTAAAAGTAACCACCGATATGGCTGGCGGCGGCTGTGACATGGTCAAACTGTTGGTATCCTGCATAAATGCTGAAGTTCGCGTCATGGCAAGACTCATCGGATCCATGCTGTTGTCGTTGTTGAAGTGGTTCATTGCCTCGGTGCCTATACGATACGATATTCAGAGACTCAATTACATTAGAGTTTATTCAATTAATCTAAGTGGGAGCATTTACCGCCTGGTCGGAAGCGATCAAATATCTTGATGGACTCTTTGAACTGGCGCAGCTGCTTCTCCACCTCCTCGACGGAGCTGCCGTCAACAATAAAGACATCCACGAGCTCGTCTGTGAGCAATTGGCAGGAGTAGCCAATGTTGATAGCCGTTTCTACAAAGAAGATGGATGCATTTGAATTCATTGATCTATTGGTCAGGTGTCTATATTGAATCTACCTTGCTTGTCGCCAGTAAGCACCCAGATCTTGATGCCCGCACTTTGTAAATTCGCGATGGACTTGGGTACGCCGTCCTGGAGCTTGTCCTCGATGGCCGTCACTCCCAGCAGCTGCATGCTGCTCTCCACCTCCTCATACATGGCGTTTAGCTTCGATTCGCGCGAGTCCATCGACAGCGCCGCCTCCTGCTGTCGCATTCGCCAGTCATTGTAGTACTGTTCCGACAGACGACGTTCCGCCAGCACCAAAGTGCGAAGGCCCTCTCCGGCGAATTTCTATTATAAATCAGTGTTCAACGAGGTTCTATGTACGATATTGAGCACTCACATTCAGATGATCCTGAGTGCGTGCCTTAAGATCCTCTTGGCCGCTATGCAAGCGGTCGTATATCACATTGTCAGCGCCTTTGCAATAGAGCACCACTGAGTTGCCTCGTCGCAAAATGACGGACATGCGCTTGCGCACATTGTTAAAGTCGAGTATGTGTAGCAGCTCGTATTCCTGTGGTTGTTCGGAATACGATATTAGTTAGATCTCAGGTGAAGGTCTGTGTATCACTTACTTCCAGGCGACCCATTACTTCGATGGTAATACTGTTTGGTGTGCGCGTGCGAAACACGAAGCCAAAGTTGCGAGCGGCCGAGACGAGGGCCGCTTCGTCTGGACTCTGCGCCTGGTACTCTAGGCGACCGTCTACGGTTTCCGCCATGACCGTGTGGCACAGCGCGAGCAGTCGGAAAAAATTTTGCGAGTGCTCCTCATCGGACCGCACTGCGTCGAGCAGTGTGCGATCATACCAGCGAAAGTCGACCTCGTGATGTGGATTGGCCGAGAAGTCAACCGGTTCGAGTATCTAAAAGATTGATCAAATTGGAGTATTTTCGATTGACTGAATTTTGAGCTTTGAGAGTTTTCGTGTGACTTGTTAGCGTATTTCAGTTAGATAAAAGTTTATACTTGTAAGCAGTAAATTTTAATAGTAAGCAGAGGCAGGCACCGACTTCAAATTGCAATACAATAAAAAGATTTACGATAGATTAGCTGGGAATTACAATGGCATGGTTAGCTCGTTAAGGGTGTTAATAATACATATAAATACAATAGCTTCTACAACAGTATATGTTCACCCCCCAATACGATATTGGGCTGCGCTATATCAATATCGTGTTTCAATAACGCTATCAACATTTCGTAAATGCACTGTTAGAATAACAAGTAGACACAGGAGAATACATACGAATACATACATGCAATAAATATTCTTTCATATACGATATTCATCTAAAAAAGAATACGATCTGTTTCGATTAAGCTTACTATATTTATGCATTATTTCATTTGCACTGCGGATAATCAGTTCAAGCGGATTCTATATATATATATATATATATATATGTGTGTGTGTGTGTAAATTTGTAAATGAATGTGTAAATGTATGTTCATATAATCAGTACAGTAATCTATAATATCTACATCGACTACGAGATCCCTGAACCCAGCAAAAAAAAAAAAAAAAAAAAAACAAGTAAGAAGGCTCTAGTCGAGACGGCTCGTCTACGAGATACCCTGAACCCTGCAAAAAAGCTATACTCTTCTTCTTTACGCACGTATAAGCGCGCGCTCTGCTAACCGCGCAGTTGCTGCCGTCGCACAGTGCACTGCAGTGGGGCCTTTGCTCATTTTGCGTTGCAAAAATCATAACTTTTGAACCAAGTAAAATATTTTAAAAATTTAAAAGGCATTCGACAGGGAATTCTTCAAGCTTTAAAATGAATATACAAACAGGGTGGTGTGACAACAGGGTGCTTCACAGTTATAGGTCAAACATGACAAATGTTAGCTTCGGCAAAAATGACTGGTTTTTCTATGAAAAAACAAATTTTTTTTGTTTCAATAAATTATTTGTATTATTTGTATTATTTGTCATCCGTAGAAGGCGGGGCAATATCTAATAAGCTTAAAGTTCTGCAGAATAATTATTAATTAATCAGGTACCTGTTTTCTTAAATTCCAAAAAATATTTGCTTACAAAATGCTGCATTTGGTAGACAAAACAAATAAATAGTGCAAATTGTAACGACCAATTTACAAAAAAAACCCAAACCCTTTCCCAACCGTTTTGCCGTCGGCAATTCTACCTACAGCATGCAGCGACACGCAACAACACCCTTTTTTGCGCATTTCGTGCGTTTTTTTGCCTGTTTTTTGGTAGTTTTTTGGCACAGAAACCCGGAGGGGCGGGTAGGGGCAGGCAAAGTTTTATTAATATGAAAGAGGATATCTTCCTTAACACGTATGTATAAGTCGCTGCCTGGGACTCGGCGGGACTCAGAAGATGCAGTCCATCAAAGATGAAAAATAGTGTAAAATTAAGAGGTTAACTAAATTTAACTTAACTCTTAAATGACAAATCGTAACAACATAATTTTTCTTTTATATTACTAGAAATTAATTAATCTTTAAATCGCAACCAACATGTAAACAATTGGTGCTGTATTTGTCTTGCAACTCGATTCACAAGTTGAGCATTTTTCACAAAAATGCGCTGTTGTGCAAAACTTTGCAAGTTTACCCAACTTTGAAGGGGCATAACTACCCTTAAAATTGGTCGAATTTCAAAAATCTTTTGGATACTGTCCCTTTGGACAATTTCCAATCATATGAGATCAACTTTTTGAAAATCGCTTTTCATCACTTTTCTGATTTTTGCCACGCGACGCCGGCAGAGGCCGCGCTGATACGTTCGTAAATAAGAAGACTATTATTTTTTTTATACCCTGAACCCATTGAAAATATGAAATCAAGGTAAAATGGTTTTGTTAAATGTATGTAACAGGCAGAAGGAGGCGTGGCAGACCCCATAAAGTATATATATTCCTGATCAGCATAAAAAAATAAGTTGATTGAGCCCTGTCCGTCTGTCTGTCCGCCCGTCCGTCCGTCCGTATGAACGTCGAGATTTCGGAAACTACAAAAGCTAGAGAGCTGAAATTTCACATGAACACTCGTATGTTACCTACGCAATACGAGTTTATTTTGTTTTTTCGATAACTCGTCCCATTTCCAAATTATCGAAAAAAATCGAAAATTCGTTTCCATTTTTTAGGTTTTTTGTGTATAACTACTACACCGTTTCACCTAGAGACTTTAACTTTATATATTTAGATAGATATTATGGATACACAGATTTTGTAGTTTTCAGATTTTGGATGCCACGCCCCCTCCGCCTCCAATTTGAAAAAAAAAACGCATTTCAAATATTAGAGACTTGCAATTTGGCACATAGATAGATTTAGATACTCTCCTGAAAATTTCATTAAGATCGTTCATCTAGAAATGGAGCTATAAGCGTCCAAAGTTCAGCCCAACCCACCCCCAAGCCACGGCAGCAACTGCGCAGTTAGCAGAGCGCGCGGCTCCAAGTGCGTAAAGAAGAAGAGTATCATTTTCTTTACAGGGTTCAGGGTATCTCGTAGTCGAGCCGTCTCGACTAGAGCCTTCTTACTTGTTATACCCTGAACCCATTGAAAATGGGAAATCAGGGTATAATGGTTTTGTTAAAAGTATGTAACAGGCAGAAGGAGGCGTGGCAGACCCCATAAAGTATATATATTCTTGATCAGGGTGACGAGAAAAGTTGATATAGCCATGTCCGTCTGTCTGTCCGTCCGTCTGTCCGTCTGTCCGTATGTTTGAACGCGTCGATTTCCGAAGATACAAAAGCTAGAGAGTTCATTCTTTTTGTGTTAGGTCCGTATATTGCACGCGCAGTACGAGTTTGTTTCAGAAATTCGATAACTTGCATATTTGCTAGGTTATCGATAACTGAAATTATCGGGAACCAGTTATAAAATTCTAGCTAATTCATCTTTAGAGTTAGAGTCTCCGAGTCTTCTGCATATATATAGATACTAATTTAATACAATTTCGGTTTTTGTCAGATTTTGGATTCCGGTCCCCAATTTGCCCCACCACCCCAAAATGTGTAAAAAATGCATTTCAAATACTAGAGACATACACTAGTCGGCACAATTATTTTGACGAAAATAATCTCGTGTATTTTAAGCATAATTTTTAAACGGTTTTATTCAACTATTTTAAGTTAATTTTTTATGAGTATATTTCAAATACAAACTTATAAATGAGCAAAATAATTATTTTTCGTTGGAACTTAAAAAACTATAATTTTTTTTTTAATTCATGGTATGGCATAAGTATTTTGACCAATGTTTAATACTGAAAAAAAAAAAAAAAATGTTTTTAACTAAAACAAAAATGTAATAAAGATTAATTCAATAAAAAATATATCCTCCTTTGGCGTCAATAACTTTTTGGAGTCGTTGTGGCATTGAACCCACTAAATTTTTCAGAATTTCTGGAGTTATCTCTTCCCAAAGGGAAGTGAGCTCAGAAATCGTCTCTTGTCTTGATTTGTCTAAGGAAATTGTTCTTTTGCGTTTCAAAAGTGACCAGACGTTTTCAATGATATTTAAATCCGGACTCTGAGGTGGCCAATCCAAAGTAGAAACACCAACTTCCCTCAAAAATTTTTGTATCATACGTGCTTTGTGGCATGGGGCGTTGTCCTGTTGCAGGATGAATGATTCCCCAATAAGCCTATCTCCGGAAGGGAATGCATATTCGTTTAACGTGTTCAAATAAGTGGTCTGATTCATTGAACCGTCGATCGGAACAAAGTCACCCAACCCAGTATAGGCAACACATCCCCAGAACATAACAGTTCCTCCGCCATGACTCACTTTTTCAACAGTAGCCCGCATTTTTTTATACCCTGAACCCATTGAAAATGGGAAATCAGGGTATAATGGTTTTGTTAAAAGTATGTAACAGGCAGAAGGAGGCGTGGCAGACCCCATAAAGTATATATATTCTTGATCAGGGTGACGAGAAAAGTTGATATAGCCATGTCCGTCTGTCTGTCCGTCCGTCCGTCCGTCCGTCCGTCCGTCCGTCCGTCTGTCTGTCCGTCTGTCCGTATGTTTGAACGCGTCGATTTCCGAAGATACAAAAGCTAGAGAGTTCATTCTTTTTGTGTTAGGTCCGTATATTGCACGCGCAGTACGAGTTTGTTTCAGAAATTCGATAACTTGTATATTTGCAAGGTTATCGATAACTGAAATTATCGGGAACCAGTTATAAAATTCTAGCTAATTTATTTTCAGAGTTAGAGTCTCCAAGTCTTCTGCATATATATAGATACCAATTTAATACAATTTCGATTTTTGTCAGATTTTGGATTCCGGTACCCAATTCGCCCCCACTCCCCCAAATGTGTAAAAAATGCATTTCAAATACTAGAGACATACAGTTTGGTTTGGCATATAGATATGAATATCATAATCTTAATCTGAACATATCAATATGATTGTCCATCTAGAAACAGAATTATTAGTCCATAAAGTTTTCTCATCAAAACCCATGTGGCGCAGCAAGCAAGGCAGCGACAAAGCAAGACGCATTGCGGGCACACATACATACATACATACATATGTATGTATGCATGTATGTATGTTTCTGTGTGCAAGCGTAGATCAGCGTGTGGCTGAGTTATGATTTATAAAAAGAGTTATGATTTATAAAAAAAACCTAAAATTTTAAATAGAATATGTAGATCATGTGCTGAAACTCTCATTACATTCCATTATATATTTTAAAAATTTTAAAACAATTAAAATAACAATGGAAATGCAAGCAACGTTGAGCAATGCAAATCAATTTTCGTATGCGTGTGCACATACACACACAAAAAATCTTGGGCCGTTTTCTATGTTGCTATGCGTGTATATTCTAAGAATCACAATTGTTTTTGAATCACGTTAGAATTGTCTTTGAATTGTATTTGTATTTTCAGCCACTGCTTTAGTGTTTCTTTCGTATATGTCGAATTTTATTCATTTTCGCTACTCTGCCGTTCGAGTGAGCCGTGGTGTAGATGGCTAGGTAGATGCACCGAATGTTTGGCTGTCGCAGGTTCTAGCCCCGCCTAAGCCCTTCTTATTTTTAATTTTTTTTTTTATATTTATTTCTTTTTTATTATTATTTATTCTTTTGTATTTGATACCTTTGAAAGTCAGTTAGTAGTTTAACTAATTGTGAATAAGTGCGTTTTTTTTTTTAATTTCATATATTTAATAGCATCATTTCTGAAAGTGTTTTTGTTTCAATTATATTTTATTCCGTTAAGTCAACAGAAAATAATGAACAGAAAGTTTGCCCAAATAACAAAAGCACGTGACATCTGCGGTAAGAGTTTTCCTATATGTATGCACACATATACACAAAACTAGCCTAGCATGGTCTAAGAATTTAAACTTGCTAGATGGCGCTTTAGCAGTGAACTTATTTACTATGGCTAATACAGCTTCGAGTGGCATAGATATATTTCTTTTATAATTATGAAGTGTCTGTGTTAATTAAGGTAATGCCTGTTAATCGAGGAACGTCTATTTGTTGGGTCTATTTTTAATGATATTAATAATATAACATTTTTCGAATTTCAAGTAATATAAGCGCCATCTATTATTATTTTTTTTTTGCAATGCATACACACATACATATATATATATATATATACATGTATGTATATGTATGTACATTTTGAACGTTACACGCATACATTCTTATGTATACTTTCTGATATATCCATATGGGTAATTATTCAGAAAAATCAACTTTTTGCCACGCTCGACACTGGTTTTTTGTAATTATCTTGAAAACGGATTAATTTTATTACTAATCAAGAGCAATATATTTAACTATTTGTCAAAATAAAGAAGTTTTTTGCCATTTTCAGCACTAAAATTGATGCATTTTCAAGATATTTACAAAAAACCAAACCACAGTACAGATTATTATATTATTTTATTAAAATTGGGTTCAGGGTATTATCTAGTCGAGCACTCTCGACTAGAGTTTTCTTACTTGTTTTTCTTTGATTTGTGGGCATTCTAATGAAAATTTTTTTTTTCAATCCATTATACTCAAATGAGCTTTCGTCTGTCCACAATACGCCTCTCCAGAGCTCCTTTGGTTTGTTCACAAACTCGTGTGCAAAGGCCAGTCTTTTAATCTTGTTTGCCTTTGAGATGTACGGCACCTCCTTCGAACAATATGTTTTAAAATTACATTCCTTTAGACGTCGTCGGACTGTGCGCTCACTGATCGGGTTCTTCAAAGTTAAATTTATCAAATCTGCCCCACTTTGGGGCTTCAAAAACACATTTTTTTTTAATTCCCGTAACAGGTGTCGGTCATCAATGTGTGTGGTTTTGCGCTTTGCACCAGATCTTCTTAAATTTCGAAGATCGTTATGCTTTTTAAATTTATTTATTTGGTAGTGCACAGTTTGACGTGACACATTAAATTCATTTGCAATCTCTTTTATTGCGGTTCCAGCGTTATATTTTGCCAAAATTGATGATCGGACAACCAAACTTAATTCCGCTGCTTTCCCCATTATTTTTTTAATAGTTTTAAGGGAAATTCACTTTATTTTATTATTTATAAATGTTAATTGAGTTAAACAAGATAATTGTGTTGATGTCAAGTGCTCAAAAGTGAATAGACAATTGAGAAAAGCTTTCGTCAAAATACTTATGCCACGCAAAAATTCGATGCTTGCATGCATTCTTATCAGCAGAAAGAGAATGCATAAGCGAAACAACATAAAATTTGGCATACACACAGCTATTAATATATTTTTCTCTTAGCTCATCATTTTCGCACCGTTAGTTAACGGTATTCAGCAATACTAGCTTCAATAGTCACAAAACGGTTTCGTCAAAATATATATGCCGACTAGTGTACAGTTTGGTTTGCCATATAGATATGAATATCATAATCTTAATCTGAACATATCAATATGATTGTCCATCTAGAAACAGAATTATTAGTCTATAAAGTTTTCTCATCAAAACCCATGTGGCGCAGCAAGCAAGGCAGCGACACAGAAAGACGCATTGCGGGCGCACATACATACATACATATGTATGTATGTATGTTTGTTTATGTGTGCAAGCGTAGATCAGCGTGTGGCTGCAATCGTACATACATACATACATACATATGTACATATGTATTTGTGCATGTAAAGCTAATTGTAAAAGAGTTATGATTTCTAAAAAAACCTAAAATGTTAAATAGAATATGTAGATCATATGCTGAAACTCTCATTACATTCCATTATATATTTTAAAAATTTTAAAACAATTAAAATAACAATGGAAATGCAAGCAACGTTGAGCAATGCAAATCAATTTTCGTATGCGTGTGCACATATACTGTAAGGCGGCTCATCAGATGAGTCGCCTCACATTGATCAACAGAATGTGTGAGAGTTAGAATTAGTAGATAGATAAGGGTTTTTTTAGTACGTAAGTGCCCTAGTAGTATTTAAGACCATTTGTAGTACGTAAGATTTAATAGTGTGTAGGGGCCTTATAGCATTTGAGATAATTTGTAGTATGTAAGAATTGAATACACAAGAGCCTTAGCAGTGCGTAGCCTAGTAATTTTATGAGAGAAAAACATTGTTTACCCTTTTTTATACCCTGAACCCATTGAAAATGGGAAATCAGGGTATAATGGTTTTGTTAAAAGTATGTAACAGGCAGAAGGAGGCGTGGCAGACCCCATAAAGTATATATATTCTTGATCAGGGTGACGAGAAAAGTTGATATAGCCATGTCCGTCTGTCCGTCCGTCCGTCCGTCCGTATGTATGAACGCGTCGATTTCCGAAGATACAAAAGCTAGAGAGTTCATTCTTTTTGTGTTAGGTCCGTATATTGCACGCGCAGTACGAGTTTGTTTCTGAAATTCGATAACTTGTATATTTGCAACGTTATCGATAACTGAAATTATCGGGAACCAGTTATAAAATTCTAGCTAATTCATCTTTAGAGTTAGAGTCTCCAAGTCTTCTGCATATATATAGATACCAATTTAATACAATTTCGGTTTTTGTCAGATTTTGGATTCCGGTCCCCAATTCGCCCCCACACCCCCAAATGTGTAAAAAATGCATTTCAAATACTAGAGACATACAGTTTGGTTTGGCATATAGATATGAATATCATAATCTTAATCTGAACATATCAATACGATTGTCCATCTAGAAACAGAATTATTAGTCTATAAAGTTTTCTCATCAAAACCCATGTGGCGCAGCAAGCAAGGCAGCGACAAAGCAAGACGCATTGCCGGCACACATACATACATATGTACATATGTATGTATGTTTGTGTGTATATGTGTACAATCGCAGATCAGCGTGTGGCTGTACATATGTATGTACATATTTGGGCATGTAAAGCTAATTGTAAAAGAGTTATGATTTCTAAAAAAAAACTAAAATGTCAAATAGAATATGTAGATCATGCTGAAACTCTCATTACATTCCACTATATATTTTAAAAATTTTAAAACAATTAAAATAACAATGGAAATGCAAGCAACGTTGAGCAATGCAAATCAATTTTCGTATACGTGTGCACATATACACACAAAAAATCTTGGGCCGTTTTCTATGTTGCTATGCGTGCAAATTCTAAGAATCACAATTGTTATACCCTGAACCCATTGAAAATGGGAATTCAGGGTATAATGGTTTTGTGAAAATGTATGTAACAGGCAGAAGGAGACGTCGCAGACCCCATAAAGTATATATATTCTTGATCAGCATAAAAAAAGAAGTTGATTTAGCCCTGTCCGTCTGTCCGTCCGTCCGTCCGTCCGTCCGTCTGTCCGTCTGTCCGTCTGTATGAACGTCGAGATTTCGGAAACTACAAAAGCTAGAGAGCTGAAATTTCACATGAACACTCGTATGTTAGCTACGCAATACGAGTTTATTTTGTTTTTTCGATAACTCACCCCATTTCCAAATTATCGATAAGAAATCGAAAATTCGTTTACATTTTTTAGGTTTTTAGGGTATACCTTCTACACCGTTTCAGCCAGAGACTTCAACTTTATATATTTAGATAGATATTATAAATACGCAGATTTTGTTGTTTTCAGATTTTTGATGCCACGCCCCCCTCGCCCACAATTGCAAAAAACGCATTTCAAATACTAGAGACTTGCAATTTGGCAAATAGATAGATATAGATACTCTTAATCTACTCTTAAAATTTCATAAAGATCATGCATCTAGAAATGGAGTTATAATCGTCCAAAGTTCAGCCCAACCCACCCCCAAGCCACGGCAGCAACTGCGCAGTTAGCAGAGCGCGCGCCTCTAAGTGCGTAAAGAAGAAGAGTATCACTTTTTTTTTGCAGGGTTCAGGGTATCTCGTAGTCGAGCCGTCTCGACTAGAGCCTTCTTACTTGTTATTATTTAGTTCATTAGCATGTAAGAAACCTCTGTTTAGTATGTAAGGATTTGATATTTGAATTTGCTAGATTAGCGCGCGCAGTGTCGAGGATCGGCAATGCAACCCTGGTGTGGTGGAAAGCTCTGCGGCAGGGTCGCATTGCCGATAAAATGAAGAGCGGCACTTCGAAGGCCTGGCTCAAGAGTAGAGCCAGGCAGTCACTGGAAGCGCGCCGGGCTGAGTAGATTGAGATTAATAGCATTAAGTGTAACCGAAAATTTGTGAAAAAAAAGAAACGGTCAAGAAGGCAAGAGAAATAAAAGGAAGTGAAACGAAGGAAGAACGTGAGTTATCATTTCCACTTAGCGCCAATTTCGTAGATGATAGAATTTCACACCCCTTTCCCCGTAATGCGACCTTCCCTTTTCCATAACAGTTATCACTAATTCGGCAGTTCGGGAACGAGGCCATTGCCCGTTCACCAGGCGGACAAACCCCTGGTCGTAAAAGACGCTGTGCCTCGAGAGAACGCCGACGATAACGCCTGGCTGTTCCTCGGCCGGCGACTCTGCCTCAGTAACATCCCAGTAACAGTGTTTGAGCAGTTCTGGAGCGTGGCCATCGCCCGCCCGCCAGGTGGACAAACCCCTGGCTGTCAAAGGCACTGTGCGAAAGAACAAAAAGGAAAGTAACGGGACTCGTGACAGCGCCTAGCAACGGCCGAAACTGCGCCGCGATCGAAAGTAAACGCGATTGGAAGCGCAACCTGTAAAAAGAGCAAATAAAAGTGGAAAGTGGACAAAATGCAGAGAGAGGAGGAACGTACATAAGAATGAAATAATGAGTGAAACGAGAATGAACAGAAGAGTGGAGTAATGAGCGAAAGGAGAAATAAGCTAATAGTGGGCCAAAGACTGAGCAGAGAAAAACAAGTGGATACGCATATTTAAAAAAAAAAAAAAAAAAAAATGTGGAGAAGTGGAGAAGTGGCATCGCACGATTAAGTTTTTTTTTATTTATTTTTTTTATTTTTTATTTTTTTTGTGTTAAATCGGTTACAATACATTCGAAGTGACGATCGTATATACCCCATGGCACGGTTCACAATGGTAGAGGGTATAGTGTAACGGGCCAGGGGCCATAAAATCGGAGCGCACAGTGGGACTGATGCCATGAAAAAGTGGAAGCATACAGTGGGCCAAAGGCCATGAAAAGGTGGACAGGAATAGGGGGCCAGAGGCCATAACGAAGTAAATCGAGTGGTGGAATAAACTAAAATAAAATGACATAAATCAAATAAAATAGAAAAGAACAGAATAATAGTGGAGAGAAGCACAATCATTAATTAGGCAAGAGAGCCCGAATGGATGAAGAGTGATTTTTTTTGTTTTTTTTTGTATTTTTGAGTGGCAGTTGAAGATTAGAGTGTTGGCCGAATATACCTTACGCTATCGTCGGCAGTGTAAAGGGTATGCTGACTAACGGAACAAGGCCATAAAGGTCGACGCGCACAGTGGGCCAGAGGCCGAGAAAAGTGAACACGTGCACAGTGGGCCAGAGGCCAAGAGAAGTGGACACGCGCACAGTGGGCCAGAGGCCAAGAAAAGTGGACACGCGCACAGTGGGCCAAAGGCCGAGAAAAGTGGAGTAAATAAAATTTAATAAACTCAAATGAAATTGATTAAAACTAAATAAAATAAAATTTAATAAGATCAAATAAAAGTAAATAAGATTTAACAAAAGAAAATAAAAACGTTAAATTAAATTGAATGAAATAGAACTGGATAAAATTAAATAAAAATTAAAGAAAAATTAAATAATTTCTATTTTATTAATAATAAAATTTAGGAAAAAATTGAATATAAATGAATAAAGTTAAATCAAATAAAATATAAAAAAAAGAGCGAAATTAGATAAAAATTGAAATTGAGCACAGGCAGAGAGAAGACTGCACAGAGAAACCCACCCGACGATATAAGGATGGATACGGGTGAGTGCCAGAATCCGGGGTTGGGTGTCCGTTGGGTGCATCAGCGTAATAAAGACGAGCTGATCGCAGTCGCCCGGGAGCTCGGTCTCGAGTCCGAGGGCCGAGTTGAGGATCTACGGAAGAGATTGTCCGTCTTTATCCAAGATGGCAGCCACGCGTCGGGGGTTAAAACGCGCCTAGCGGAATTGGAGGCGCGGTTCGCAAAAGTACCCGAAGTCAACTTGGGAGGTACGATCCCTTGTATGGGCAGCCGCGCATACCAAAAGTCGGAGCCCGACTTACGGAGGATACAGGATAGAGAAGCCATTTCCGCGTCTTCGCTCAGAATAGACGTGCCGGTCATAGACGCCAAGCCCACGACTCGGACGCGCGACAAAAGGAGGAACAAGGAAGAGACTAGAATGCCGTTAGGGGGACCGAAGGCCACTCAACGAATTCCCATGCCCTCAGTACCGCCCGAGTCTTTCCCGCCCTGGGGCGTGGCCGAACAGGTGAGGAAGTGGGGCATGAGGTACGACGGACAGTCGGACCCTCTCGGCTTTATAGAGATATTAGAGGGAAGGGCCATAACATATGGCATAGGACTCGACAGAATGCCTAGAGCGCTGAGCGAAGTGCTAGTTGACAGGGCGGCCAAGTGGTTCTTGACCAGTGGGCTCAGAGACGTGCCGTGGCTAGAATTTAAGAGAGAGTTTTTAGATTTTTTCTTGCCGCCACAATATTTTGAACGACTGGAGGACCAGATCCGCGCGCGCCGTCAGCGAGAAGGGGAATGTTTCAAGGACTATCTGATTGAACTGAGATGGTTGATGCGCCAGGCTAGGTATACCGAGACGCAAGAATTGAATAGAATATTCGAAAACGCTGCACCTGAGTATAGGTTGTATGTGAGACGCCACGACTTCTCGTCGCTCACTCAACTAACTCATATGGCAGCGGAGTACGAGAATGTGCAAGGGCAACGGTTAGATCAGGAAAGGAGGGCCTCAGCGAATCGGTCGACATCCGCCTGGGCAAAACTGCCAGAAGGTAGATCTGGCAACCCGTTCCGCGCGCGAGCGCCGGACTCCCAAGTCGACGGGCAAGCTGCAGGTCCTGACGTGACGACGAGACTAACTGAAACGGCACACCACATGATAACTCAGGAAACCGGGGACGGTTCGGATTTGCGCCGCGTATGTGTTAGGTGCGCGCAGGTCGGGCACTTCGCGAGGGAGTGTCCCAACGCACGAGTAGTCTTTTGCCGACACTGCGGCCAGAAAGGGAGGAGCGCGCGAGAATGCTGCGAGGGACCCGGCGCGGGAAACGACCAAGGGCGCCCTCCTCAGTGGTGGAGTGGCGCCGTATAGAAATAGCAGATCAAGGTGCGCGACCGTTGATAGTGGTAGATGGGAAGATCGTAGAGACGGTGTCGATTGGGGGCCTGGGGACGGCCACCACATGTGATGCCAAGGCGACACGCAGCTTCGTGAGCGAGAAGGGCGTGCACCAGCGGACGATCCGAGGAGAGAGTCAGAACGTGCGATCGAGGGCCGGCTTGGACAACGGGTCATCGCGAGACGTGCGGAAGACGACGGTGGGCGCGATTATCACCGGAAAGAGCACAGTGGTGCATGGTGGCGACGAGAGCCGAATGATGCGAACGGTAGAGGAACCAACGGAAGGAACGTCGCCGCTGCGTGGGCAAGGCGTGTCGAAAGAGAGCAGCCAGCTTAATTATCAAGGCTCGCTCGCCCGACACGTAGCGGATGGAAATGCGGATGGAGGAGACGCCGTTGCCGGCGGAGCGGGTCACGTCGAAAGAGGGCAGCCGGCCAAATGGCCAGGATTTGCTCGCTCGACGAGTAACCCAAGCGGAGAGAGGGGTCGCGTCGAAAGAGGGTAGCTGGCTTAACGGTCAGGATTTGCTCGCTCGAAAGGCGACACGAGCAAGAGGAGCGGAAGATATCGCGCAGGCCGACACACAAGGCGCGCCAGGCAGGAGCGCGCCGGTGGGTCGCGAGAAGTCAGGGAGCGAC
The DNA here is from genome assembly GCA_030914335.1 of Drosophila borborema. Classification (NCBI taxonomy): domain Eukaryota; kingdom Metazoa; phylum Arthropoda; class Insecta; order Diptera; family Drosophilidae; genus Drosophila; species Drosophila borborema. Next base: position 6,706 of record JAUESP010000281.1, on the reverse strand, counting down.
GGATTAAGGGAAGCGGGGCCTAGAAAGGGTCGTAAAAGGTCGAGAAGTGACGGAACAAGGGAAGCGGAGCCCAGAGAGGGCCTTCCTATAAAAGAGGATGACAGGGCGATTCGGAGAAAAGGAGCGGCGATCCCCAAGAGCGAAGTGTGAAAGGATAGAAACGTGGGCGAACCCGAGAAGGGGGCGCATGTGACAAAATCATTGGAAAGGGAGGCACCAGACGAGACTGGAGGATGCCCAACGGAGAGCGAAAATTCTAAGACAGAGAAAGAAGAAGAGGAGGAGTCATCTAGCAATGACAAAGAACGGCCCGACGAACTGGAGGCCGAGCTGCAAAGGTTCTCGGAAGCTGAGTTAGCTCTGTTCAAAGGCCTCGAGGAAGTCTCACATATGACGGAGCATAGCATCAGGAGGCAGGATAACAAACCCCTCCAACAGAGGTATTATCCAAAGAATCCGGCTATGCGCGAGGTCACTGATGAGCAGGTGGATGAGGTACTCCGGGTCGGGGCGACTGAGCCGTCGAAGAGCTCGCACAGTGCGCCCATTGTCTTAGTCAAGAAAAGGGACGGAGGACAACGCACGTGCGGAGATTATCAACAGCTCAACGCCTACTCAATTCGAGTTGCCTACCACGTTGCAAGGAGCAACAGCATCCTGGAGAAGTTGTGCCGCGCCAGGCTCATATCTGCGCTGGAACCGAAGAGCGGCTGTTGGCAGATCCCGATAGTGGTGGATGGGCATCGACGCGCAACGTTCACTACGCCAGCGGGGGGAAAGTTGGCCTATCGAGGCCAGCCCATAAGAGGAGAGTGGCCAATTTTTCCCACCTGAGCTCGCTGAGCGGGATGATGTCACCAGGGAGCCGACGAAGGAAGGCGCGTAGAGTCGACGTTTTCGACCGAGGGGGGAGGGTAGTAATCTCTCTTGTAAGTAAGGGGGGGGGGGGGGGGGGGGGGGGTTGTAAGGCGGCTCATCAGATGAGTCGCCTCACATTGATCAGCAGAATGTGTAAGAGTTAGAATTAGTAGATAAGGGTTTTTTTTAGTACGTAAGTGCCCTAGTAGTATTTAAGACCATTTGTAGTACGTAAGATTTAATAGTGTGTAGGTGCCCTAGTAGTATTTAAGACCATTTGTAGTACGTAAGATTTAATAGTGTGTAGGGGCCTTATAGTATTTGAGATAATTTGTAGTATGTAAGAATTGAATACACAAGAGCCTTAGCAGTGCGTAGCCTAGTAATTTTATGAGAGAAAAACATTGTTTACCCTTTTTATTATTTAGTTCATTAGCATGTAAGAAACCTCTGTTTAGTATGTAAGGATTTGATATTTGAATTTGCTAGATTAGCGCGCGCAGTGTCGAGGATCGGCAATGCAACCCTGGTGTGGTGGAAAGCTCTGCGGCAGGGTCGCATTGCCGATAAAATGAAGAGCGGCACTTCGAAGGCTTGGCTCAAGAGTAGAGCCAGGCAGTCACTGGAAGCGCGCCGGGCTGAGCAGATTGAGATTAATAGCATTAAGTATAACCGAAAATTTGTGAAACAAAAGAAACGGCCAAGAAGGCAAGAGAAATAAAAGGAAGTGAAACGAAGGAAGAACGTGAGTTATCATTTCCACTTAGCGCCAATTTCGTAGATGATAGAATTTCACACCCCTTTCCCCGTAATGCGACCTTCCCTTTTCCATAACAGTTATCACTAATTCGGCAGTTCGGGAACGAGGCCATTGCCCGTTCACCAGGCGGACAAACCCCTGGTCGTAAAAGACGCTGTGCCTCGAGAGAACGCCGACGATAACGCCTGGCTGTTCCTCGGCCGGCGACTCTGCCTCAGTAACATCCCAGTAACAGTGTTTGAGCAGTTCTGGAGCGTGGCCATCGCCCGCCCGCCAGGTGGACAAACCCCTGGCTGTCAAAGGCACTGTGCCTAGAGAGAGCACCGCTGGCAACGCCTAGCTGCTCCTCGGCCAGCGCCTCTGCTCTCGTAGCGCGCGTTAGTCGCAACTCTCCTCTTCCTCTTAACCTATGTCCTCAATTAATATCAAATGTTTTGTAAAGTGACCCCTGGGCAGACTGAGCCTGCACCTCGGCGAAATTCGTTACCTTACAATACACACAAAAAATCTTGGGCCGTTTTCTATGTTGCTATGCGTGTATATTCTAAGAATCACAATTGTTTTTGAATTGCGTTAGAATTGTCTTTGAATTGTATTTGTATTTTCAGCCACTGCTTTAGTTTTTTTCGTATATGGCGAATTTTATTCGTTTTCGCTACTCTGCCGTTCAAGTGAGCCGTGGTGTAGATGGTTAGGCAGAAGCAACAAATATTGGGGTGTCGCAGGTTCTAGTCTCGCCTGAGCCCTTCATAATTTCTTATTTTTAATTTTTTATTATTATTTTTTTCTTTTTTATTATTATTTATTCTTTTGTATTTGATACCTTTGAAAGTCAGTTGGTAGTTTAACTAATTGTGAATAAGTGCGTTTTTTTTTAAATTTCAAATATTTAATAGCATCATTTCTGAAAGTGTTTTTGTTTCAATTATATTTTATTCCGTTAAGTCAACAGAAAATAATAAACAGAAAGTTTGCTCAAATAACAAAAGCACGTGATATCTGCGGTAAGAGTTTTCCTATATGTATGCACACATATACACAAAACTAGCCTAGCATGGTCTAAGAATTTAAACTTGATAGATGGCGCTTTAGCAGTGAACTTATTTATTATGGCTATTACAGCTTCGAGTGGCATTGATATATTTCTTTTACAATTATGAAGTGTCTGTGTTAATTAAGGTGATGCGTGTTAATCGAGGAACGTCTATTTGTTGGGTCTATTTTTAATGATATTTAATAATATAACATTTTTCGCATTTCAACTAATATAAGCGCCATCTATTATTAGTTTTTTGGCAATGCGTACACACATATGTATGTATGTATATATACATGTCCATATGTACATTTTGAACGTTACACGCATACATTCTTATCTACATATACTTTCTGATTTATCCATATGGGTAATTCTCCAGAAAAGTCAACTTTTTGTCACGTTCGACACTTTGGTTTGTTGTAATTATCTTGAAAGCGGATTAATTTTAATACTAATCAAGAGCAATATATTGAACTATTTGTCAAAATTAAGAAGTTCTTTTTTGCCATTTTCAGCACTAAAATTGATGCATTTTCAAGATAATTACAAAAAACCACAGTACAGATTATTATTTTATTTTATTAAAATTGGGTTCAGGGTATTATCTAGTCGAGCACTCTCGACTAGAGTTTTCTTACTTGTTTTTTTTTTTTCAAATTGTGGACGAAGGAGGCGTTTCATAGAAAATTACAGTATCTTCGTATCCATAATATCTATCTAAATATACAAATTTGAAGCTCTTCGCTAAAACGGTGTAGATGTTCTCAAAAAACGTAAAAACAGTAATCGAATTTTCGATTTTTGTATCGATAATATGAAAATAGGGTGAGTTATCGGAAAAAAAAAAAACAAATGAACTCGTACAGCGTAACTAGCGTACGAATATTCATGTGAAATTTCAGCTCTCTAGCTGTTGTAGTTTCCGAAATCTGTACGTTCATACGGACGGACGGACAGGGCTATATCATTTTTTTTGCTGATCAAAAATATATATACTTCATGGGGCCTGCGACGTCTTCTCTCTGTTACACGCACTTTCACAAAACCATTATATCTTGAATTCCTATTTTCAGTAGGTTCAGGGTGTGAAAAATAAAACTCAAAAACAATCAATACAATTGTTTCAAACTGGATACGAGATCTATTATCATCATACACACACACATATATATATAGATATATAAATAGATTTATATATATATATATATATGTGCATCTAGCTAATCTCGAGACAAGATTTGTTTTACGAGCAGCTATACAACATGCATACGTGCACTTTTTGGTGTGACGAATTCCAATTAGTGGCAAAGCGGTGGGTGCTTAGATATCGGTGGTGTGCGCTAGTGGTGCTGCCGCTGGTGTTGGTGGTGCAGTTGCAGTTGCTGATGGTGTTGCTGTTGCTGTTGTCGAAATGGAGAACAGGAACCGCTGTCGCTGTCAATGGCTGATGGCTCGCAGTCGGTGGCGGATGATGCAGATGGCGTTAGATTAAATTTGACCAGCTTGCGGTTAGTTTTTTGTCCGTGTTGTTGTTGGTTCTGTTGTTGTTGGTGGTGGTGGTGGTGCGTGTGTTCTGGTTGATTGCCATGCAAAATTATTACTTTGTCGCCGCTGACCGCTGCCGCTGAGTAGCTTGCGGACAGCTGGCAACGCATACGCTGTCCACTGCGCGTAAAGCTGGCGCCAAATCGTTGTTGGCCCCGGGACTGCCTTTGGTACTACGATTGACGGAGCGCTTGCTCCCGTCAGGATCGTCCACGTCGTCCTCGTTGGCAACGCTTCTGCTGTGCGCCAGGTAATGCACCTGCTTCCGGGCCAGCGGATTCTCCACTGTACTAATTGCAGACGTCGCCTGTTCGTTGACTATCCGGCCACACAACTCCTCTGGACTGTGTGCCAACTGGGTGCCACCGTCTTGGGTGACGAGCAGTGAGGGTTTCTTCGCGTGCACCTCGGCTGTGTGCACTAGTATTTTGGGCGGCGCCGTGGGCGTGGCTGCCGTTGTTGCGCTGCTGCTGCTACGCTTGTTGACGCCGCTGCTGCATTTAGTGGTGCTGTTGCTGATGTTGCAAGTTTGGAAAAGTGCTTGCTGCTATAACGAGTAATGTGAGTAGTTGGCTTGCTGGGTACACAATTAAATATAATGGCACACAATATGTATGAGTTACGGGCTACAGTGCTTCAGCTTTTTTGCCATTGCAATTTGTTGCAGTTGCATCAACCTCTGCCACCCCATTCAATCCAATGCAAGCAGCTATCGATGCTCGACTACCAGATACCCTGAACCCTTCTTCGAACGAATAATATTCCAAGAATGCTTCGTTTCGATTCTGCATGAGTAACAAACTATACAAACAACAAGTAAGAAAGCTGTAGTCGAGACTGCTCGACTACGAAATCCCCTGAGCCCTTCTTTGAACGAATCATATTCCAAGAATGCTTCGTTTCGATTCTCTACGCGTAAAAACTTTACATGCAAAAACACGAACACACACACACGCTGATCTATGCTTGTACGCCTGTATGTGTGTATGTATGTGTGTAAGCATTGCAAGCGTCTTGCTGTCTCGCTGCTTTGTTGCGTTCGCATGGATTTTGATGAGAAAACTTTGATGATTAATAATTCTGTTTCTAGATGGACAATCGTATTGATATCTTCAGATTATGATCATGATATTCATATCTATATGCTTAACCAAACTGCATGTCTCTAGTATTTGAAATGCATTTTTTACACATTTGGGGGTGTAGGGGGAAATCGGGAACCGGAATCCAAATCTGACAAAAACCGAAATTGTATTAAATCAGTATCTATATATATGCAGAAGACTCGGTGACTCTAACTCTAAAGATGAATTAGCTAGAATTTTATAACTGGTTCCCGATAAATTCGTTTATCGATAACTTAGCAAATATACAAGTTATCGAATTTCTGAAACAAACTCGTACTGCGCGTGCAATATACGGACCTAACACAAAAAGAATGAACTCTCTAGCTTTTGTATCTTCGGAAATCGACGCGTTCAAACATACGGACAGACGGACAGACGGACGGACGGACGGACGGACGGACGGGGACGGACACGGACAGGGCTAGATCAACTTTTCTCGTCACCCTGATCAAGAATATATATACTTTATGGGGTCTGCCACACCTCCTTCTACCTGTTACATACTTTTAAAAAAACCATTATACCCTGATTTCCCCTTTTTAATGGGCTCAGGGTATAAAAAAACGAACACAAAATGCTTTTTTTTATTCATTGCCAAGCATTCAAAGTGAATAAAAATTTCACACCAATTTTGTCGCCAAAATCAGCTGACTAATCAGCTGACTTTGAAACTTGATTATAATGAAAGTATGCATTTTTAGCAAAAACATTGTTTGATTCTTCATATATAAGGTTTCTACTTTGAATATGATAAAACAGAATTCATTTTGGTTCCATAAATTTTTGACTTTATGCCACTTATTTGGCAATTTGCCCTGATACAGCTTGTATCTGAGCTTACTGGTGTTTTCTGGATCAAGGAAGCCAACATTTCTCGCATTTTCTGTCAATTCTTTACACTTGACAACATCTGTGCACTTGTGTGCATGGAATTATTTATAGCCTTCCAGTGCCTGGAAGTATTTAAGGTATATAAGCACTAGATTTAAGGAATAAACAGTTCAATTTTGGGCTCGCAAAGGCGAGTTCAACTTTTTTCCTCAGAAGTAGAGTTCAATTCTTGAGTTCTAAGAGTAGAGTTCAATTGTTGGACTCAAAGAGTTTCAGAGGTTGGGCCAAATAATATTTTGGTCCTTCGAGCCTTCTCTGTTGTTTTCGCCCACCAGTGGGTAAGAGACACAGAGAAGGAACCAGCGTCTTTGTGCTGTGAGGTATTACAAAATCTCAGCATAGGAAAAAAAAAAAAAAGTGCTCAACTTTAAAAAGAAAAGTTGTAGTGCTAATAAATCCGTATTCCCAAAAAAGAGGAACGGAAAAACAATTCCATAAGAGAATTTGTAAAAGCTGGTAGATCCGCATCTCCAAAGAAGGGGAGCG